>PVIU01002874.1:18807-159678 GCA_004026605.1 Ondatra zibethicus
TCACATCAGAGCAATGGATTGAGCCCCCAAGGTGCAGGTGAAGAGCAGAAGGTGGGAGAAGATGAGTTAGGAAGTTAGGACTGTGAGGGGCTGGTCCACCTACTGAGACAGTGTGCCTGAACTAATGGGAGCGCACCAATCCACCTGGACTGGGACTGAATGAGCATATGATCAAACCAGACTCTCTGAATGTGGCGGCAAAAGTTGGCAGATGGAGAACCCATCAACAATGACACCAGGACCTATCTCTTCTACATGTATTATCTTTTTGAGAACCGAGTCTTTTTGAATGCACTCCTTCCTAGGCCGGGAGGGATGGGGGTGGGCCTTGGACTTCCAACAGGGCAGGGCACCATGCCCTCTTTCAAGGAAGAAGGGGGAGGGAGGAGGGGTGGGGGGGTAGTGGAGGGGACCGGGAGAAGGGGAAGAAAGGAAAAAAAAATTTATTTCTTTAATTATGTTCTTGAATGGAAAAAATAAAACAAAACAATGTATGGGAAAAAAAAAGAAAGAAATGTGTACTTAGAAGAGTGCAGCTTGATCTGATGTAACACCAGCTCCCAGGAGATGACCTGTGAGTGAGCCCCTGGCTGATTCTGCAACACGAGGTAAGTGTGGACAGTCTACACAAACACTGCGGTGAGCATGCCTGTTCTGTTCACCTGGAACCTTAAAGGACTGACCTAAAGAGGGATGGGGAATGTACTGAAGGTCAGCTTACGGACCCCTACCTACGTGAATGTTCTCTAGTGGAAATTCTAGCACATGAAGAACACTTTGGCTCAGCACACAGCATAGACTGAGATTTGAGATTAGACACCACTGCCTGCCATAGCCACATCATTCCGATAACCATATCACAGCCCAGGAAATATAAAGCTCAAAAATCCGTAGTACAGTTTTTAATGCATGCTTATCACTTTCAAATCATGGTAAAGTAAAAACATGTAATTCAAGCCCTGAAGCCCTGTATGCACTGGACGGCTGCTGGGAGAGGCAGAGGGAGCTTCCGGTGTTCCTGCACTCTCCTCCATACCCACCTTTCCTTGATGACCCTGTTGCTCTTGTTGTAACAAACCATGACCAGATGCACAGTAGCTTTCTGAATTCTCTGAGTGCCTCTGGCAAACCAGAGAGCCTGTTGGTCTTAGGGACTCCTGACACGAACTGTGCCTCTACCTCTCTGTGCTCCTATCAGATGGCCCTCAGGTACAAGCCCAGAACGTCACTAGGAAGTCAGTCAACAAAGCAGCACTGTCGACTCAAGTATGAAGGAATGTGACAGTCTCATGACCCTATGCACCATTCTTACACACTGACTTTAGGACACATTCTCCATGCAAGACATGACGCCACTGCTCAAATTTATGGCAGGGCTGCCACTGAACCCTGCAGATGTGAGTGATGGCACGACAGTAAAAAATGATAAGCACTCTACTAATGTAAGAAATATAACAGACTTGTTTATGTAAAGGGATGAATGTACCCAAAAATGATGAAGGTACTTTAGCTAGTGGTACTTTCAAAGCTTCATGAATGGTAAGCCACCATGTGTCCACCATGGATAGTATGAAATGCCTTCAAGTCTGGTGATTTCCCCCGGTAGATAAAACACTAAGAGTCTCTGCACTTTTCTGAGTTTATCTCCTATTCTTCTTTCCATTCCCTGAAAATACCTTCAACCATAAGCCTGTTTGGGTAAGGCTCTTTCTAGACATGATGTTCTTAACGTCCTAGTGATAAGCAGATGAGGTGGGAGCATGAGATAGCAGGTTTGAAAGGGGTAATATATACAGTGTATGTATGTGCACGCATGTGCGTTGCAGCTCACTAATAATGGAGGGCTCACTAGATCATTTGTTTAGTTGATCATACAGTATGAATGGTTCTTACAATTACATTTTGGTCATGTAAAATATGAACATTAGAAGATGGATGAAAGATACGTGGAAGCTTAATGTATCAGTTCTACAGCGCCTACTGTTCAGACTCAAGAGGATCAGGGCTGGAGAGACGGCTCTGGCTAAGAGCGCTGCTGCTTTCCCAGAGGCCTGAGTTCATCCCTAGCTCCCAGAATGGCTCACAACCATCTCAAACCTCAGTTCCATGAAATCTAACACCATTTTCTGGTCTCTGAAGGTACTGTATGCACACGGTATGGACATACCCACCCAATTACATCAATAATCAAAAGATTTACATCTTTTGAAAAACAGTATCAAAATAAAAAATACTATGTTATAGGGCTGGAGAGATAGCTCAGAGGTTAAGAGCACTGACTGCTCTTCCAGAAGTCCTGAGTTCAATTCCCAGCAACCACATGGTGGCTCACAACCCATCTGTAATGAGATCTGGTGCTCTCTACTGGTCTATAGGACATATGTAGGCAGAATACTGTATACATAATAAATAAATCTTTAAAAAAAAATACTATGTTATATAACCCAGTAGACTTCTAAAATAAATCTATTCATTTAGCTAAACTATTTGAACAAAGTAAGTATTCACTTTGGAATTGTGAACCAATAACTAAAATGATTCTTAAATGCTAAGAAGCAAAATACAAATTTCCAGTCGTCAGATGAGTCCTTGCAGTTTCTGATCTTCTGTTTAATCTGGTCCCGTGAGGTTGTTCAGCCCTTGAGAGACTCACTTTGACACCTCCTGTCAAGGGTTGTATGGGTGGTAACACTGAAACATTAGTTTACGAAAACACACACAGGCTGTGTTCTCCGTCAGACACTGAGAAGGTTGGTTATCTGTGTGAGTCAGCCACTGTCATTATAGATATGTCATTCAACTGTCCACAACTGTCTATTCCAGCTCTGCCCAGCCGGTCATAGGGCAGAAGTTGTTCCTGGGCAAGCATGCCTGCTTTCCAGGCCTGCCACAGTAAATGTCCTCCCACCCCCAGCATTTCTTACAGAGCTGCGACAGCTCACTCCAGTTCCATACTTTCCAAAGACAGGCACACACCTGGTCTCCATTCACTACAGCAAACCTCTTTGTTTTAAAGACACTAATACTGGCACTTTCCCTCCGCTTTTCAGTTTATAATGGTTTTTAAAATTTAGACATTTGCAGCTTATTCTCCTGAAGGACACTGACACGGGAGAGCAGGCACACAAGCTTCTTTAGGACAAGGGTACAAGATGCTCACACATGACTGTTGTATACTTACTTCATCTCATTCACTTGTCTCAAAACCTCATGCTGGGTCTTCACAACGGTATCCAGTTCCTGCTGAGAAACCTGGAGGGAAGCAAGCCAAAGCAGCTTAGCACCCATGGGTCACGTGAGCACAGCACTGTTCTGACTCTCTCTGGCTGGAGTGCTGTGTTGGAAAGTTTACCTGCCCCGGCTGCCCTGGGGTCCCTGCTCCTCTCCTGGAGATCTCCTCTGTCAGGGAAGAGACGTATCTCCTCTGTTCATCAAGGATCATATCCAGCTGCCTGTTAAGTTGTTTGATTTCCAGATGAATACGATTCTGTCCCTCAAAGACCTGTCTGAGCTCGCGATCTCCTATGCTCTCGAATATGTCATCCGCTGTAAAGTAGTCACAAATTATAATCATTACAATCCTCTATACACCCGTAGCTATGAAACACTGTAACAGGCCAAGTGCTGACACATTCCAAAACCAGAACATTATCAACACGGGGTACAAACTTTCACAGTTCAGTCATAACTAAATTACTACTTCAGTAATTACTAAATGAATATTACAAATTACTATTTGAACCTTTTCACTTAAAATAATTTTCTGTTTTATATATATACCGTATAATAATTTTACTAGGGAGATCTAATCAGGAGTAACAGAAATCAAAATAATGACAGGCTATGTGGAGAGTGGGTTTACGGAATCAGAGAACTCTCTGAGGTGAAAAAAACATTTCAAGCACGGACGCAGTGATGCTTAGGTGGAGAACAACCAACTGTACACCTACTACAAGCAGTTTCAGGGTACGGTCACAAATGACATGCTAGTTATCATACCACTGATAACTGTGAGAACTGTACATCACACAGCATTCAAATGCTAGACACAGGCTTTACCAAGCACAGTCTCTATCATTCATGTTGGTGGGGAACAGACCAGATATAAAACTAGCAGATACTAAGCAGTCAGTCTGTTTTGCCTTAACACTGTTACGTTTTTGAGAATGTAACAACATATAAGGCCTCAATTTTTTTGGCTTACACTAGCACTTAAAGTTTCCACCACTAAAGTCCAGGATTCTCAGTAGTAAGGGGAAGGTGCTGGGAAAGAGGGTATGGTATGGCCACTACTAGACTAGCTGGAAAGAAAGGGTTCAGAGGGAAAGGAAGGTAACAAAGGAAATGGAGCAATATAATTCCAATACACTGTATATGTGCATAAAACTGTCCAAAATTTTCAATGGCGCTATTGTGTAACACTGAAAGGAGAAAGAGCGCTCTTGGGTGGTTTTACTTAGCAGTCACCATGATGCCAGCACTGTCTCTTGTTTTTCATTTGTTTGGTTTAGAGAACACAGTGGTGAACATGTCAATGCCATCCTCACTGGGCTCCAACACAGGGGCTCATGCTCACTCACAAAGCTATGGTGCTCTTCATTCACACCTTACAAGCCACACTCTCAGGCCCTGAAGGACTCAGGACTTGCTTTTCCACTGTTTCCAGCAATTCTGAGTGTGCTGAGACAGCAGAGATAAGGCAGACAGTACACACCCAGGTGTCTCCGCAGAGCTGGCCCAGCCACAACTTACCCGGCTGCCCCTGGAGGTCAGGGTGGTCTTTCTGGAATTCCTCCTTCTTCTTGTCCAATTCTTGCTGGAAGTGCTCAAACTCCTCTTGATACTTTTCCTTTTCTTTTTCTGAGATGTCTTTTTCTGGAGTAGGCTTTTTCAGAGGAAGAACAGGTTATAGGAAAGGGAACTGGTGAGGCATCTGGCATCTGTCCTTCTCATGCTCACTACGCCATCAGTGGCGTGAAGGCTGGCCCTTACCTAAACTACAGCTAATTTGTCGTTGGTTTTAACAATACCAAAAATCAAAGTAATGACTGCCGTTCAGTGAGCATTTACTATACGCACACTGGTCTCACTTAATCCTGACAAAATCCAGAAGTTGCCACTGATCAAGCATCAAGCATGCTACAGAGGTTCAGGAACTCATACAGGATCCACACTAATGTCAATCTTTTCAAAAGCCACGGTTTGGGCAATACCACTGAAAACTGGAAATTAACTGCTTGGAAGAAAGTGTACTTACTGGCTCTTTCCCAGGTTCAGTTAGTTGGAAAGTCAAGAAAGAAAGAACATCATGGTCATCTACAAATTAAAAAAAAGTTTCAAGAAATGCTGTAGGTAATTGTTCATAGTTGTGAATTTACTTGACAGGTATATATTACTTATGAAAGACTGACTTCAGAACTACTCTAAACCTAACCCCAGGTCAGCAGTGCAGCAGGGTTTAACTGGAGTGAATGGGGAGTGCCTGACAGTGAAGGATGCTCCTGCGCTCCCCCGGTCTCCTGCATGGAGAAAGCCCTGTTCCACGTGCACAAACCCTGCCCACCTGTGTCCGGTGCCCTTCCTGTGGTGCACACCAGCATTGCCCTTTCATACTTGCTTTGCTCAGCCGGCTGATAATAATACTTCTATTTTATCTAAACCATGCAAAGTCAAATTAATATCAGGTTGTTTAAGCTAACGGCAGGAACCAAGGAGACTGGACCCCACAGCAGTAAACTGCTATGCCAGTCCTGGCTGGCTGCGTCCACACGGTGGTGTGGAGTGATTTATTCCAAGTGCGCAGCATCCTTCTACTTCTGCCTTTCCTGGGAGCTCTGAAGGGGGACCCGGGTAAACAGAGAATGAGGCACTGCAGACTGGGTAACCTGAGGAGAAAGCATGTGCTCAACAGTCAGGAATCACAAATCCAGACTGTGACTTTCTGGCAGTGACTGTGTGACCCTGAGAAAGTGCCTTCACCTGGACTTGGCAACACCTGAAAAAAAATGGGGATACAGACCTCCTCCCTCTTTGCTTGGGTTGTATAGAACAAGCTACAGTTTGGGAAGTATTTAAAATGATAATGTGCCAATGAGTACAAAACAGTATTGGTGTGGAGGAACTTCATTTATCAACATACATGGAAAATAACAGCAATTATTTTCATTTAAGGTTTGCCCCAAATAATATTTCCTTGGGTTTTCAAAGTCATTTGTATATGATACAGCAACTTTTAAGGGTCCTAAAACACTTAGGAATTAACTTTTTATATCCTCAACTTGAAATATGTCCCCTTCGCTACAAAATGTGCCTAAATGAATGGTGTAATTTACATACATCCATGCAGCCAGCAGTCAAAGACTGGTAGAGTGGGCCATGGGAAGGCTCCAAAGAGACTGAGGAGTGAAATGGAATCGAGTCAATATACCTTACACATACTATCAACATTAAGAATCATTCACAGGCTCTCAATATGAAAAGATGGTGAGATTTACCTGCAAGACCTCCTGTTGCCGCAGATATCCCAAAATACCCTTGTGGGGGGATAATCATATTTTCCACTTTGGCACAAAATTCATAATCATTTTTATCTGGTGTAAAGCCATTATTGATCATGACCTGGGAAGACATACTACAGTTGTAGATTCTTATAATATATTTCAAAATAAATTTTAGCATTTTGTGATAATATTCACTCTTGCTTCCTTCTATTGTTATAATTCTTTTTGTATATGGATATTGTGTGTGTTTGTGTTTGCATGTGGAGACCTGAAGTTGACACTGGGTATCTTCCTCAACCACTTTCCCTTTTATTTACTGAAGCAGGATCCCTAAATTGGTCCCAGAGCTCAGTGATTCTCTAGACTAGCAAGCCATCTTGCCCTGGCTCTTGAGTGCTGGGATTCCAGGTGGCCACACACTTTCTCAGTTTTTACATGGTTTCTGGGGATCTGAGCTCTGCCATCTTTATGCACTCCCCAGCCCTACAAAGGATAATTTGAAATAAACTCACTTGCTAACCATCATTACACAGTAAGATCATTCACTCAATTTTTTTAACCCATCATGTGTCAAAGACTCAAAAAGAGAAAATGTTGATAGTTTAACAATCTTTCTACAGTGAAGTAAGTTCCTCTCTTGCAGACCCTTAAGGAGTCATGTCATTCTGAATAGATCACAGCAGGAATTCAAATGTCCTGGTTAACCTAGGTTAGCAAATGACAGTGTTGCTCATCTCTCCTCTGTCTTCCTTTTGGCACCTATCACCTCATGTCTGGTAGTGAGTGGAGCCCCACGGATAGGGTGGAGCTGTTCAAACTCTAGTTCTGAGTTCTTAAAACCTCCCATGTTTAGTTTCTCCGGGTTGCAAATGGAGAGAGCTGTTTGAGAAGGTGCATTTAAAGCACAAAGCGCCAGGCTAAGTCACTTGTTAAAACTGCAAACGCCACAATTCCACTTCCTGCTGAGAACACAACTCTCTTAAAGCTTCCTCACAGAAGGGTCACTGTCAGGCCTTCCACCCCACCTCCGGGATGGCTCTGTCTTCACACTTCAGCAAACTACTTGCTCTCTCAAATGTTCAGCTTTTTTGAGACCCTATCTGCCTTCTGTGCCTGGAACATACACACATTCCCATTCCTGCTCTGAGGTGCATCTCAACTGAACCACTTCTAGACTTTTCCCAGGGTCCAGGTTCCAAGGTCACAATTCCTTAACGCTGTCTCATAGCCCTTGTCACACAGCACAGTGATGCTAGTGTCTCCTCTAGGGCCTGCAAGCCTTTCAAGTTGAAAGGATTTGTCTTACTCATATTGGTATCCTGAAGACTTGGATATGTGCTTATGATATCTTCGAGCTGGTGCTTAAATCTCCTCTGACCAAACAGAAACTTACTGACAAAGCTCACTACAGGAAATAACATACACCAGATGACACGCTTAATTCTGTTCTCAGGGTAATGCATACAGATGTGCGGATACCCATGTTTAAGTACATTAACTTCTGTCAAGAATTCAAAAGAAAAGTCATGCTAGAGTGTTGCTTATTTGGTTACTGTCGCTTACCGTCAGTGTTTTCTGGTAATAGGTGATCTTTGCCCGGACAGGGTAGGGCTTGTTACGAAAGTCCCTCTGACAGCTCGCTAAAGCCTGCGTGCTGCCATCACTGCGGGGGGAGGAGGAGGAGGAAGAAGGCTTTTTAGTATTTAAGATTCAGGAAGATTCAAAAATACCAAGTTACAACGAAGCTTATGATGGCCCATGTCAGTCAGCAGACAGAAAGGCCCTTCCTGTCAGAACTCTGGAGACACTGGAAGGGAAGTCCCAACGCCACTGGGTGCTGAAGGGAGGAGGATGTGCTATTAGGAGAGAGGACAGCACTCGGGGATTGCACTGCTTATTTCTGCGGTATTGGGGACTGGATCTAGAATCTCACACACGCTAGGCAAGGGCTCTACAACTGAGCTACATCCCCGGTCACTCCTGGAGTCTGTCACCTCCATTCGAGCCAGCTGAAGCAGAATCTAAAGGAACCGGCCAGGCACTTCTAGTTTAAACCAGTCCACCAGGGATGGCAAAGAACTACCACCATAGCAGTCACCAAGAGAGAAGAGAGCAAAGCCAGGCATGGGTAAGAGTTTTTCTTCTGCTCAACACCTGGAAACTCTGTAACGCACGGACAGTGATAAAGTGACATTAATGTTGAAAATGGTGACACATTTAATGACTGGGGACTCATTAGTTTGGTGAAAGCTAAATTTATTTTTGAAAGATCTCTTTCAATAAACATGGAAAGTTTGGTTCACAGAAAGAACTTCAAGACACAAAGGAAAAGTAGACCTTTTCAGTGAGTTACAATATAACAGTTCAAGAAAAAAAAATCTTATTTTGTTTGGTGAGTGTTGAGATTTGAAGCAATATATTTCATGAGGTTTCCAAAGAAAAGCTGAAATAAGAAACAATGCAAAATCCCACTTACTTTTGATGGTCATAATTAATTTGTCCATTGTTGCCTATAACTACTATAGCAGGATTATTTTTCTAAAAATAAAGAGAAAATATTTTAGTATCTTTCATAGAAAACGTCATCATTCTTCATGTGCTATGAAATCTCATACTGCAAAGAGTCCAGGAATCTTAAACTTCTGAAATAGTGTGGCCTAAGCTTTCAACGCATCATTAAAATTTCTTTAAATTGCTGACAGCAACCTCCGGAAATCAGTAACAACTAGCCAAAGGGAAGACCACCAGCCTTAAAGCGTCCAAGCCACAGGTTAGTGCTTCAGCAGCTAAGTATGTTTTGTTTTTCAGATGTCATCAGAACGGCCTGACCAAAAAGTAATTAACACAGGAGAGCTGAGGGTGAGGGTCATCACGCCCAGCACCTGAGTACCACCATGGCTTCCTAAACACTATTGGCTTCACTGCCCACATCTAAAGATTCATGTTGGTTTTTTTCGGTTACTAAGCACACACAGGGTGTGAATCACTGACAGGCTCTCAGGCTACGTCTCCATCATGACTGTAAATTAGTGTGGGAAAAAGTGATTCTGCAAAGCTTTTAGTTGTGAGATTCTCTGCTACCAAGACTAATGACCATGCTCAGACTATCAACCACGTTCTTTATTATTAAATTTAAGGTGTCAGGTAAGCTACCTTCTCACAGCCTAACTCTGATAAAAAAAATACATTAAACAGAAAATGGCTAACAGTTTTAACAAAAAATATACCTTTCCATCATTGTCAAAAGAATCAAAAAATACTCCAACACCATTCCACATATCAGCTGATCCAAACACAGGGCCATCCAAACCTTGATTTTCTGTATACCAAATTGCCTGAAAATATGTAAAAGGGAACAGTTAGAAACCAGTGGTTTATGCAGCTAGACTGGCTCAAGCAACAGAAATGGGCAAACAGAAATGGGCATACTAGGCCATCAGCTCCAATTCGACCTCTTCCAGTCACTCGAAATGTCACTTCCACCTCCCAGTTCTCGAAGGCTGCTTTTGTTTTTGTCCACACTGAACCTCTCTGGCTTTTTAATGATGGTGCTATTCGAATTTGATCTGAACTTGGAATAGCATCTACAGCAAAAATCAGAAAAGGAAAGCTTTAAGTTATAATTATGCAGAATTCAATGCATCACCGCCGAACTGCTACATATAGCTACAAAGAAATTTACCTTCTTATTGTACATAAGAATCTTGTTAGACACGGCTTCATGCTGACAGTTATGACTTTGAAATGTTAAAGAAGCAATATCTCTTTGTCTTTGAACAGAGAAATGCACCTGCAAGCCTACATCCCCGTATTTCACAGTAAAAGTCCCAGAGACCAAGGAAGGAGAACAAGACTTTAAACTTTTGCTTTTATATTATGGTTTCCAATTTTGTGTTTTTATGGGTTTTGTTTCTGTCTATATGTTTCTTGTGATTTTTTAAAAATTCTTTTTGTGTTTTTCTTTTTCTTAAACTCTGGTTTGTTTTTTCATTAGTTTTCTAAAGAGAGAAAAGGCACAGAGTCGGATGGGTGAGGAGAATCTAGGGAGGGTAAACAGTGGTCAGAATATATTGTATGAATTTTAATAAAAAGGCAAGCTGTTTATTTGATTTTCTTAATCTATTTTTAATAAAAATTTCCCAATATTAAAAGTCTACATGTTTCATCAGTTACATATTACAAACTGTATATATATAGTTATAACGTTAGAAAAAAAACATGAGAACCAACCAATAGGGATCAAGTTAAGCTGTGACTTTGAACAAATCATTCCCGTATTCTATTAGTTTCATCGTTTATGTTCATCTGTAAAATGAAAGGGGCAGGCCTGACAACTCTAAACATTGCAAAATAATATGCAAAATATCCTGCATGTATACGTTTTCCTAGGAAGAGGCCAACTAAATAAAGCAATTCTTTAACTATGGTGGACTCTCAGAGAAAACAAGGGATTCTCAAGAGTAGCCGGCTCAAGTCCCAGTCCAGGCACTTGTGGCTGCTGGATCTTCAGCGTGTCATTGGTATGCAATGCATATGAATGCACACATAGGTACAGCACAGGGATATAGCTGGCTCGGTTTCACACAATCACAGCAAAGCAAGGCACGCAACTTTTGGGGTTTTCCAGATCATCTAAAAGTTACATCTATAAGATATGCTGAGTGTGCAACAATATCACATCTAAAACAACAATAAACAGGCTTCGATTTTAAAATACATTAAGGAGTTGGCACATGGATCAGTGAAAAAGCATGTCTTGTCACTCATGGGCTCTGTGTTTGTCTCCTGGGACCTCAGAGCCAGAAAACAAAACCAACAACATCACTGGCTGAAACCGCTAAAGCTCATCTGGTGACACAGGAAAAGCAGCACGGACAGACTGCTGAGCACACCCAGTCTGTAAAAGATCAAACACAGGCTCTGCAAAATCCAATAAACTGAGCCACAAAAAAACCAAACATGCCTATAAATCCTTCAATCCTCTTACTATTGGCTAATTACCAAGGTACGTGAAAAGGCCTACATTTTGAACAATTCTAACATACTCTTTCAGACTGTAACCGTTCTGATTGTGAGGACTCCACTTTGTAGGGAGGAAAAGAGAGCTAGGATACTTTAGTGGATCACTGGCTCAAACATTCACAGGGTTGGGAGAGCACTATGGAAAACGTCCTGCACAGAGAAACCGAAGATTTGAGAAAATGTCCAAGAACCTTCATCTCTCTGTAGTTCTTGCTCCATTTACATAGGAGATGCCTGACTGCCTACTACAGCTCAGACAGGAGAACGAAGGGGAGAGCTTTGAGAGTTATGAACAGCTACAGATTATTATCATTTCTTGCCCTTGTGAACCTAAAGATATGTACCAACAGTACAAAAGGACGTAAGATTTAAAAAAGAGAAATCGGTGATCCTAATTAGGGCTGAATGTAATGGGCTATGTTTAAACTAAATCCTAAGTTTCTTTATTTTTCTGGTTTCAAATGATAGATTGAAATAAGAAATGAGAAGGGAGAAAAGGGACCAACAGCATTAATAGAGTAAGATGAAAAATTACAGTAACCACGAAAGCAATGGACTTCCATGCTATCCATACCGCTGAGTGTCAAAGTCAGTACACAGATCAAGTCATGAATGAAACAGTAAAATAGTTTGGCCACACACTTACACTGAGATACAAGAGACAGCACCCTCCCCATGTACACCTGTCTTTCACCCAAACTGAAGGTAAACTTAGCCACGGATGACCTGGAACTCCCAATCTTCTTGCTTCCACCCCCAGGGTAGTTAGCACAGGGATCAAGTGTGAACCACTGCGCCCGGCTTACGGGGTGCTACGGATTGAACCCAGGGCTTGGTGCACGCCGGGCAAGCATCCTACCAACGAGGCAACAACTCCAGCCCTTTAGCCTGACCTCTTTCACAGGAGACTAGATTTGTTGCTTGTGGCTCTGTGAAAGAGTGATGATAACTAATTTCAGTAGCTGATCAACACTCTGGATTTGCTGATGCATGACTGTGGTGGAAAAGACAGGACAGCAGATAGGCGACTGAGAGGAGCGGACAAATTCACCGCCATTTCCGAAAGTCTTAAAAACAGAAACAGAAGATCTCAAAACCTGTGCTTGGAATCATGTGCCATCATCTTTGTGTACACAGGGCGATGCTATCTTGATACCACAAGCCCAGAAGGCTTATAATAAACGAACTGAATAACAGCATAATTGCATTGCACTCTGTTTCAACTACATAATGACTTGGTCATTAAGTTCAATGAAATTTACACCTGATAATTGCACATTAATTTGAGGAAAATGGCCCTTCCTGGAAGTGTGCTTTCTATTTAGCAATTACTTTCTGGCAATGAAGCGTTTTGTTTCAGCCACTGGACAATCTTGTGACATATAAAAAAGCCTTCTATAAATGATTCCTTGATTACACACAAAAGTAGACGGTATTTACTACTTGGATGTATCGGACAGTCACCGAGGAGCTTATGGAGCGACAAGTGCTACTGACACTCTTCGGTCAGCTGTGACACATCAGCACTAAAAGTGTGGCGATGTTTTCGTTTCACTAAGCGGTGCTCAGTCACAGTTCTGTCATCTGGGTCAGAGTGAGTAAGGCTTGAAGCAGAAACCACCTCATTTTGAGAAGCTATGACTATTCTTAGTCCCAAGTTCAGAAGCCATCAATACAAAACTCTTATCTCCTGCACTAACTAAACAAAGACACGAGTATGAAGTTTATAGTGTGAAGATCAAAGACCACACACACCGCCAACTGAGAGGCGATTCTATGGTGTAACCCCAACACTTTAAGAACGACATCCAAAGACCTAAAGACCACTCTAAGACTCTATGCTATCTTGGAGCATTCGGGGAATAAGGTACAAACCTGGTCACTGCTAACTCCCTAAAACAAGCAAGCAGGAGGTTGCTGGAACTGGTCTCAATTGCTATGGCCAGGCAAAGTGTACCCTTGAGACGTGGCATCAGGGTATATTGTAACGTGACACCCAGAAGCTGGTTTGAGTACAGAAAGTAACAAAACACCTCCGAATCAAACAAAGTGCTGATGAGCTTAAGAAAGGGAAGATTGGGAAGTGGGTGGACAAGTTGGGTGAGAAGACTCGGGACACGCGGGGAACCTGCGAGCTGGGGACCTGGAGTAGGGGCTGCCTGGGGAGTCCTGCCCCAGCGCACGTGTAGTGCAGAGCTGGAGCTGACCCTCGGCGCTGCAGGGCATTGGGTAGATGGACCAAGGAGACAGAAAGCAAGGAGGGAACCCAGTCCCCGACCCCCGGCCCGGCCCCAGCTTACTCCCCGCGTGGGCCCAGAAGGGCACAGTCCCATCGCTCTGCACCAGATGCGGCCCTTTAAAGCTGTATTTGTACTCGAAACGGCGGTGCGGCAACTCGGCTTGGGTGCCCGCGGCGCCGGGGGCCGCAGCGTCGCCTCCCATGCCATCGCTCCCGACGAATCGGCTGAAAGACAGCAGCAGGGCGCAAAGGAACGGCCGCGCTCCAGCCTGGGAACCCCTCCGTCTGGACCCCGCCATCTTGGATTTGGGGACGCAGAGGCCGGCGGGAGAGGGAGGGGCGCTGGAGCGGCGGATGGCCAACAGGGCGCTCTCTGATTGGTGGAGCCTGGGAGACCCGAGGGCAAGGGGTGAGCCCCGCCCCTGGCCTCCTCTATCCCGAGGCCCATTGAGGACTGAGCATCTGTGGGCGGGGCTACGGAAGGGGTGGGTGGTGCAAGACTGGGAGCTCACAACTCCAGCCTCGTGGGAGGGGGGAGGAGAGGAGGGGGGCCGAGACGGGACCTTGAGGTGAAAGGGATCCAAGGTCTAGCGTGCCTATTGGGAAGGTGATTCCCACTTTTTCCTACTACCAGTTTTTCCAAGCTCCAGAGTAGCGGTCTCCCTTCTGTGCTTTAGAAAAACCTTGGAAGCCCTAAGACTTGAGGAGCCAGCCCATAATAAACTATATTTAGAATAAAGGCACTCATTATTTAGTGGCTGGCTTTCCTTTTGTGAACTTTCCAGAAACAAGGCGGGATCATGAATACTAACAGTCTCAGCCCATGAGAGCATCTCACAAGAGCCCTAGGATCTTTTAGGTGGTTGAATCAGGGGGCTTTATATCAAATCAACTCTCATTTCTCAAAAAGTGATTTCAAAGACTTTCCAAATTTTTGAAACCATGACAACAGTGCATTCATATAAACTTGGTAGTTTTGTTACAAGCTTGTATGCTATGAAGAGAGTTGATGAATAATTTGCATTTTATTTTAATTTTTGGTTTTTCGAAACAGGGTTTCTCTGTGTAACAACTCTAGCTGTCCTGGAATTAGCTCTGTAGACCAGGATGGCCTCGAACTCACAGAGATCTCCCTGTCTCTGTCTCCTGAGTGCTGAGATTAAAGTTGTGCGCCATCACCACCCTGCTTTATTTTATTTTTATTATTCTGTGTGTATGTAATATGTGTGCGTGGGCATCATGTACTACAGCACAGATATGGAGGTTAGATGACAACTTTACGGAGCATGTTCTCTCCTTCCATGTTTGTGTGTATTCCGTTTTGGGGGTTAAACCAGATCCTCACATTTTGGTAGCATCTGTATTATTTGCATATTCATGGTCATCTAGAGTTTTTTGTTTTAGTATGATTTTAAAAAAAAACCCCGAGAAACAGCAAAATAATTTTACTTGCAATTCTAGTTTATCTGGGCTGTTAACCGCACACACTCTTCTTAGGGCTGTATGATCGATTTTTGTTTGTTTTTTGTTTTTGTCTGTTTTTTGTTTTGTTTTGTCTTGGTTTGGTTTGGGTTTTTCTAGACAGGGGTTCTCTGTGCATCTCTGGCTGTCCCGAAACTCACTCTGTAGACCAGGCTGGTCTCAAACTCACAAAGATTCACCTCCCTCTGCCTCTCTGAGCGCTGGGATTAAAGGCGTCTGCCACTACCGCACTGCTTGACTGTATATTTTTTGACCTCCTGATTTCTCCTCTTCAGACTCCCTAGTCATTACTAATAAATCTCTTTCTAGAGCACCAATCAAACCTTCATTCTGAATGTAGCCACATATAAGGTTTCCTACCCATCATTTAGATGGAAACACAGTTCTCATCTACCAGAGAACTATGCTTCTTTAGTCCCCTCTTGGATACACCAGTAACAAACATTTATAACTGTGCATGCTTGGGCTGTGTAAGTCATTGCCCTGAGTGTTCTGGGGTCTAAATTCCACATCTTCTCCCTCTTCAGAGTTTAATCTCTGGAGACCATCACTCAGATTTGCACAGTGCTCTTCAAGTATTTATGAAGCAATTGTGAAGTTAATAAAAACTGGCAAACTTACTGAGCCCTTACAGTGTGACTGGAGCTGCACCAAGTCCTCTGTATTGAAGGTAGGCACTGTTATTAGCATCATCATTTTTACAATGAAGGAATGGAGGCATGAAGTGCTCAAATAATTTTCCCAGTGTCACGCAGTAAGAGTGGAGATGGGTTTTAATTCCAAGAATTCTGTTATTAAAACACTCAGTATTAAAACTCATTCTATCTTAGGCAACAAATACACAGAGTATTTTAAACTTATTGCTATAACGGTTTTAAACTTAATACAGCAAGAGATCCAAATTCCAAGTACAAGAAATGCAAATTGAGCCGGAGAAATGGCTCAGTGGTTCAGAGCACTTGTTGCTTTTGCAGAGGATCAGGGCTAGTTCCCAAAACCCACATGGTGACTCACCACTGGTAAATTCAGGGATCCTATGACTTCTTCTGGCCTCTATGGGAACCAGACACATACATCATACACACATGCAGACAAAACGCTCCTACACACAAAAGAAAAGAAATAAATCTAAAAACGAAAAAAGAAACGCAAGCCATAATTTGTAATTTTCAGGAACCAAAACATAAGTTATATGCTGTAAGGCTGCAGAAAGAAATTTTTAATGTCCTAGGTCCTAAGAACACTGCTTAAGAGATTGCCCATAGCAAATGTATCTTAGGTAACCAGCATTCAATTTAAAAAGGAAAAGCAAAGGGGCACAGCTCTACCTTGTGCGTCTATAGAAGCAGAGTTGCAGGGACACAGAAGCCATGCAGGTTTTGCAAAGCATTTGTACTGACTGACATCCTACCAGGAGCCTATTAGACCATAGCTCCTGACTCTCTCTCTCTCACTTCCAGAAGCTCTTCTTTTGGATGTCATTCTTTGGATATGTTGTCTCAGATAATTTTCTTACATATTGTATTTTAATCAATAAAAGTTTATAATTTTAATACACATAAGTTTGTCACACAGACCCTCCTTTAATTAGTCAGGGTTTTCTATGTTCTAACCTGCAGTCTTTATAAATTGATTTTCTGTAGAGATGTGCATTTTCTACGCATATATTCAGTCGATCCAGCAACATTTGTAAAAATATCTTCCTTTCCTCACTGGTCTTTGGTGTGGTTTCTGTCAAATGCCAGACTCATATGAGTGTATTTTTGGACTCTAGTTCCACGGGTCAGTTTGCTTATCACTGCGCCAGTGATTGCAGCTTGCCAAGCATTTTTTTTAAATATGAGTGATCTGTCTGCATGTATGCCTGCATACCAGAAGAGGGCATCAGATCCCATTATAAATGATTGCGAGCCTACCACGTGGTTGCTGGGAATTGAACTCAGGACCCATGGGAGAGTAGCTAGTGTTCTTAACCTCTGAGTCATCTCTCCAGTTCCCCGGTGATTATGTCTTAAGTGCAGAGTGTTACTCAGGCTGTGGTATGTGTCTAGTCATGTAAGTCCTCTAGTGTGTTCTTCAGTGTAGTGCACAACGCCTGTCTGCACTCTATGCGTTACCATAGTTCGCGAGCTTCGGGCAAGGGGCTGGAGGCTGAAACACACAAAGACACACAGACAGACAAAGAGACAGACAGACAGAGACACGGACCTCTAGTAACTGGTAAGAAGCCTTTTATTCAATAGCACCATGAAGGCTTATATCCCCAACAGTCAGGTGGGCCAACAGGTGAAAACCTTATCCTCTGATCCTCAAGGCAACACATGCTCGTGAAGCAGAGCTGGTAAACAATTTTGACACAGCTTTCAGTAACTCAAATCAGAAGGAAAGTAAAGATCTCTAGCAGGGAAGAGCAGCTGGAGGCCAGGACTCCAAATGATCCCAACACTTCAGCATAAGCTATTCCTGGCACTTTCTTTTCTTTGATTTAGGCTTTTCTTTTTTTTTTTTTAGTTTTGTACATGAGTATTTACATCATTCCTCTCTTCTGTGTCCCCTTAAATAACTGACTTCTTTTGTTCATGTTACTGATTTTACCTATATATCTATTTGTATGTGTATAACTTGGAGAGTCCACTTAGTGTTTTCATACGTATATGTATTTATGACTGACTGTTTGGGGTTATAGAATTTATCAGTTGACTCAGTGCTGGAGAAGAATGACTCTCCCTTTCTCAGAAGCCATAGCTTTTCATCTAGGCTTGGGACTATATGAGGTGTCCCTCATCTGTATTGGAATGTTACCTGGAGATGTCCTTATGCAGGTCTCGTTTAGGCGACCAAATTGTTGAGATTTCCATGTATGGAAGTCACAGTCTCACAGAAGGTGTCCTCTGTATCTTACAACATCTGCAATATAACCTGAGTCTTGGGTATAATTGTAGAAATAACACTTGGGGTCGGGTGCCCCACAATCTGTTTTTTAGGTTTTATTTTTGCATTCTAACCAGTTATGGATTTCTGTAATAGTTTCCATTTTTGATGAGGGCTGAGAGTCATACTTATTTTTGTGTATAAGAATGAGCATTTAATTCACAATTCCAGAGAACCTAGACAACAAAGAGGACCCTAAGAGAGAGATACATGGATATAACCTACATGGGAAGTAGAAAAAGACAAAATCTCCTGTGTAAATTGGGAGCATGGGGACCATGGAAGAGGGTAGAAGGGGGGGGGGAGAGGAAGGGAGAGGAGTGGAGAAAAATGTATAGCTCAACAAAAACCACAAATAAGAAAAAAAACACTAAAAAGAATAAGTATTTAGGAAAAAAGAATAACTATTTAGGATGTAGTTAGGAATTATACTTGGTTTAGCAGAGTGGCAGTGGTATGTTCCTCTTTAGAACCTAGAACCTCACAAGTCACAAATAGGTTTACATTACCAGGCATAAATCCCTCTTACTGGAGGGAAGCTGGTCACCAGGGAAGCGGGTAGGCAATCCTCAGACCTTCACTCCTCCTTCTCTCCTCCAAATCCAATCCCCTGGTCTCATCCCCAGTTCTGCAGCAGACTACCGGCTCTGGTCTCCCTTCCTCTCTGTTCCCATCTCTGGTGAATCACTAGGATTTTCTCCTACATACTTCTTCACCACCCCACCTCTTTGTCTCAGTCACCAACTCCAGGGACCCACTGACCAAGGCAAGCAGGTAGGTGATCTTCAGGTCTTCAGTCTCCCTCCTCTTCCCACAAAACCAGTCTCCCATTGTCATCTCAGACTGCCTGCTGTGGCCTCCTTCTGTGCCCCGATTCCCAAGGGACTAAGCAGATCCTGGTGGCATACCTTGCTATGCTTCATCCTCTGGTCTCCCTAAACCTCCAGTTCTAGCTTGTCCTCATGACTATCAACACCCAACACCTAGAAAAGCATTCTACCTGGAACTCAATACCCAGAAAAACATTCTTCTTGAAAACCAGTACCTAGAAAAACAATCTACCCAGAACCCCAGTGGCCACAGCTGGCAGAATTGCAGAAGCATTTCCTACCTGACAACTCACAGCCATCACCCTCTCCTAAGAAACAGAAAGGGCAACAGAAACCAAGAAATGGAACACCCATCCAGCAAACACAAGACGAGATCTGAGCACCTAGAATTACAATCCTAAACCAGAGTACCTAGATGCCTGCACACCAGTGTAAAGACACAGCATCAGTCGGAACAATATAAACCCACTATAGCCCAGCAACCCTACTACAGCAGGCTCCGAGAGATGCAGTGTAGCTGGAGCACTTGAGACAAGGGCTTTAAAACAGCCTTCATGAATATGTTAGCGTTCCTTAGAGAGGAAGTGAATAAATAAGTTAAAGAAATCTATAAAGGGCTGGAGAGATGGCTCAGAGGTTAAGAGCATTGCCTGCTCTTCCAAAGGTCCTGAGTTCAATTCCCAGCAACCACATGGTGGCTCACAACCATCTGTAATGGGGTCTGGTACCCTCTTCTGGCCTGAAGGCATATACACAGACAGAATATTGTATACAAAATAAATAAATATTTTTAAAAAAGAAATAGATAAAAACACAAACAAATAGTGGGATGAATTGAAAACAGTTCAAGACATGAAAGTAGAAATGGAGTCAATAAAGAAAATCCTAACTGAGGGGAAAATGGAAATAAACAATTTAGGAACTAGAACAGGAACCTCAGAGGCCAGCCTCACCAACTCACCAACTGGATACAAGAGACGGGATGAGAGACTCCCAGGCACTGAAGACAAGATATAAGAAATGGATACCTTGGTCAAAGAAAATGTTAAATCTAAAAAATCCAGACACAGACTATCTAAGAAATCTGGGACACTATAAAAGGACATACAACTAATAGGTATAGAGGAAGAAGAAGAAACCCAGGTCAAAGGCACAGAAAATATTTTCAACAAAATCATAAAAGAAAATTTCCATAACTTACAGAAGGGGTGACTACTAAGGCACAACAAGGATACAAAATACCAAGTAGGCTGGACCAGAGAAGAAGTTCCACTTGTCACATAATAATCAAAATACTAGACATACAGAAAAAGAAGGAATATTAAAAGTGGCAAGTGGGAAAGACCAAGGAATTTACAAAGGCAGACTGTTAGAATAATGATTGACTTTTCAGTGGGAACTCTTAAAGCTGGAGGGGCCTGGACAGATGTTCTACCAACTCTAAGAGACTGCAGATGCCACCACAAACTACTTGACATAGCAAAACTGTCAATCACAATAGATTGAAAAAGACGTTCTGTGATAAAATCAGATAGCATTATCTATCTACAAATCCAATCCTACAGAAAGTGATAGAAGAAAAACTTAAAAATGAAAAGGTTAGCCACTCTCTTCAAAATCCAAGGAATAAACAGTCCCAGACCAGTAAATCCAAAGGCAGGGGTGAGGGGGACCCTACACCAAACAGCATAGTGACTGGAAGCACCAAACACTGTTCACGGATAACTCTTGATGGTTTCAGTTTCCCAATAAAAAGATTCAGAATGGATGTGAAAACGGGAACCATCCTTCTGCAACAGTCAAAAAGCACGCCTCAGCATTAAGGACAGACATTACCTCAGGGTAAAAGGATGAAAAAGATATTACAAAAAAAATGGACCTAAGATGCAAGCCAGTGTGGCCATTATAATGTCTGACAAAATAGACTTAAAACAAAAGCTAATCAGAAGAGATAGGGAAGAACACTAAATTCGTATCAAAGGAAAAGCACACAGAAAGCAGGTTATTGCGATTCTAAACCTTTATGTACCAGGCACAAAGGCATCCAAATTCATAAAAGAAACACTACTACAGCTTAATTCACATAATGGCCCTCACATATTGATAGTGGGTTATCTTTTAAAAAATAAATCTTTATTTACCTATTTATTATGTACACAGTGTTCTGTCTGCATGTATGCTTGGATGCCAGAAGAGGGCACCAGATCTCATTACAGATGGTTGTGAGCCACCACGTGATTGCTGGGAATTGAACTCAGGACCCCTGGAAGAACAGCCAGTGCTCTTCACCTCTGAGCCATCTCTCCAGCCCACGGTGGGTTATCTTAATCTTAACTCTCACCAATAGACAGGTCATTCAGACAAAAACTAAATGGAGAAACATTGAAGCTAAAGGATGCCATAAACCAAATGGAACAGATGTTTACAGACCATTTCATCCAAATGCAAAGGAAGATACCTTCTTCTCAGTAGTCCATAGAATTTGCTCCAAAATTGACCACATACTTGGACACAGAAAGAAAGACAAATAAAAGAAAAATTGAAATAACACCCTACATCCTATCTGACCACCATGTATTAAAGCTGGACTTCAACAACAGAAAAAACTAAATGCATGGAACATGAACAACTCACAAATAAATGGAAATAAACCAAGACAGAAATTAAGAAAGAAATGAAAAAATTTCTAGAATTGAATGAAAATGAAAATACAATATGCCCAAACTTATGGAACACAATAGAGGTGGTTCTAAAGGCAAGTTTGTATCACTTAGTGTTTATATTTAAAAAATTAGAGAAAGCTCATGTTAGTAACTTAGTAGCACACCTGAAAGATCTAGAACAAAAGGAAGAAATCATACCCAAAATGAACAGATGCCAAGATATTATCAAACTCAGGACTTAAATCAATAAAATACAAATAAACCAAAACCAAAACAACAACAACAAACAAAAAATCCACCACCACCACCACCAAAAATAAAAACGAAGAATCAAAATAGTTATTTGAGAAAAATCAATATGATAGATAATCCCTTAGCCAAATTAACTAAAAGGCAGATAGAGAGGACCCAAATTAATAAAATTAGAGACAAAAGGGGGACATAGCAACAAACACCAAGAAAATCTACAGAATCATTATGATATATTTTAAAAACATCTATTCCACAAAATTGGAAAATCTAAAAGAAAACGAATATTTTCTTGCTACAAAACACCTACCAAAGTTAAATCAAGATCAGATAAGCAATTTAAACAGACCTATAACCCCTAGTGAAATAGAAGCAGTCTTTAAAAATCTACTAACCAAAGCGGCTGTATCAATTTGCACTCCCATCAGCAATGCAGGAGTGTACCCTATACCCCACATCCTCTCCAGCAGAAATTGTCATTAGTGTTTTTGATTTTGGCCATTCTTACAGGTGTAAGATGGAATCTCAGATTTGTTTTAATTTTCATTTCTCTAATGGCTAAGGATGTTGAGCATTTTCTTAAGTATTTTTTCAGCCATTTTAGATTCTTCTGTTGAGAGTTCTCTGTTTAAGTCTGTACTCCATTTTTATTAGATTATTTGTTCTTTTGATGACCAATTTCTTGAGTCCTTTGTATATTTTGGAGATCAGTCCTCTGTCTGATATCAGTATGATGACTTCTCAGAAAATTAAGAAACAACCTTCCTCAAGACCCAGCAATACTAATTTTGGGTATATACCCAAAGGATGCTCAATCATACTACAAAGACATGTGCCCAATTATGTTCATAGCAGCATTGTTTATCATAGCTAGAACCTGGAAACAATCTAAATGCCCCTCGACCAAAGAATGGATAAGGAAAATGTGGTACATTTATACAATGGAGTAGTACACAGCAGAAAAAATAATGGCATCTTGAAATTTGCAGGCAAGTGGATGGATCTAGAAAACATCATACTGAGTGAGGTAATCCAGTCCCAAAAAGACAAATATCATATGTACTTACTCATATGTGGCTTTTAGACATAAAGCAAAGAAAACCAGCCTACAATTCACAATCCCAGAGAACCTAGACAACAATGAGAACCCTAAGAGAGACATACATGGATCTAATCTACATGGGAAGTAGAAAAACACAAGATCTCCTGAGTAAATTGGAAGCTTGGGGACCTTGGGAGAGGGTTGAAGGGGAGGGGAGAGGAACAGAGAAAAATGTATAGCTCAATAAAATAATAAGAAGTGGGGGGAGAATGGGACCACAGAAAAAATCTACCAACTAAATAAAGGCCAGGTCCAGTTAAATTCAGTGCAGAATTCTCCCAGATATTCAAAGAATTAAAACCAATGCTCCTCAAACTATTCCACTAAATAGAACCAGAAGGAATATCGCCAGTCTTTTTTACTAGACCATTAATCATCCACACACAACAGTCACACAAAGACCCAATGAAGAAAAAGCATCACAGGCCAACTTCCCTAGTAAGCATAGTTTCAAAATTATACAATAAAATGCTTGTAAACTGAATCCAAGAACACATCAAAAGGATCATCAGCCATGATCAAGTGTGCCTCATTCTAGAAATACAGGGATGTTTCATCAGATGGGCAGCAATAAATGTGGGCTACCATATAAACAGATTGAAAGACAAAACCCACATGATCATCTCATTAGATGCAGAAAAGTCCTTTGACAAAATCCAACATCTCTTCATGATTAAAGTCCTGGAGCGCCTGATGATATGAGACATAACTCAACGTATTCAAGGCAATTTGCAGCAAGCCCACAAGACAACATCAGCATGAGTGGAGGGAAACACAAAGCATTCCCACTAAAATCAGGAACAAGACGAGGTTACCTAGTCTCTCCATAGCTGCTCAATATACTACTTATATAGCACAACGTAATGTGAATTAGAGCAGTAACACAACTAATAGGGATTAAAGGGACACAAACAGGAAGGGAAGAAGTCAAAATACCTCTATTTGCGGATGATATGATTGTATACATAAATGACTCCCAAAACTCTACCAGGAAGCAGGAAACAAAAACCAAAACAATCAGTAGCTTTCCAATATACAAATGACAAGTGAACTGAGAAAGACATCAGGGAAACATTGCCTTCCACAGTAGCCATTAAAAAAAAAATCTTGATGTAACACTAACTAAGCAAGTCAAAAACTTGTATGACACAAACTTTAAGACATTGAAGAAAGAAATTGAAGAAGATATCAGAAGGTAGAAAAATCTCCCTTCTCATAGATCGGTAGGGTTAATATAGTAAAAATGGATATCTTACCAAAAGTAAACTACAGTTTGGGAGGAGGTGGAAAAAGGGGGTGAGGGAGATATGAGGAGAAACAGCTACAACTAAAGGCCTTTTGAGGGTTCATATGGAAACAAAAAATGTTCAACATCCTTTTCAGAAGGGAAATGGAAATCAAAACTACCTTGAGATTTCATCTTTACCAGTTAGAATGGCCAAGATCAATAAAACTATTGGCAGGTCATGTTGGTGAGGATATGGAGTAAGGGGAACAATCATCTATTGCTGGTGGGAGTACAAACTTGTACAGTCACTATAGAAATCAGTGTGGCGAGGAGTGGATGGGGATGGGTATAGATGGGAATCGGGTTGGGGGGTAGAAAATGGGAGCAGAGGAGGAAGGAGAAACTGTGGTCGGTGTGTAAAATAAATGAAAAAAAAGTTAATAAAATAAATCAGTGTGGTGGTTCCTAAGGAATCTGGGAACAGATCTACCTCAAGATCCAGTCAAACCCTCAGGCATATGCCCAAAGGACTCTTCATCCTACTCCAGCGACCCTTGCTCAGCCATGTTCATCACGCTTTATTCATAACAGCCAGAAATTGGAAACATTCTACATGTCTATCAACAGACAAATGGAGAATGAAAATGTGATACATTTACACAGTGGAATATTACTCAACTGCTTTAAGAAACAAAATCGTGAAATTTTACAGGTGAATGGATGGAGCTAGAAAACGAAATCATCCTGAGTGGAGTAACTGAGACTCAAAAAGACAAACATGGCATGAATTCACTTACATGTTGATGTTAGCTGTTCTGTGCTTCATGAACAGGCTACAGTTAATATAATCACAGAGGTTAGATTTAGAGTAAGATATTATGAGGGAGGGAAGGATCTCTCTATGAAGGGGAAATAGAATGGATAGTTATGAATGACAGGGGGCTGCGGGGGACTGGAACAGGAGGGTCAAATGGGAAGCAGGAGCCAAGGGAGGGAATACAGGAGGGACAGCTAAAAATAAGGACCATTTGAGGGGTCACACAGATACCTAGTACAGTAGAAACTTCTTATTTAAAGAAATCTAGATGGAAATCACCAAATAACAGGGAGACAAAGACCCAGCTAGGCATCTCTCACCCACCAAATGAGACCTCTAGTGCTGGGATTGGGTTACACCTAATTGAGCTGTTGGCCAGAGGGCCCCATGGGAACCCCCAAACAACCCAGGCTATTGCCAAGGCTATTGGTTGATCTCCCCAAACTGATGATAAGGCACTATGGATGAATACCAACACCTACATAGCTCACTGAGCATGCAGAAGTCAAGATAGTGCTGTCGAGTGCTTCATCCCTACTGACTAGTTAGTGTTCATGCCACTAAAGGAGAAGGACAAACGCCAACCCAGATAGAAACCCTTCCATCAGCAGTGGTGACCTGCCTCTATGGTACCCTGTCACAAATGTTGTGGTGGTGACATAAGGCCCACTCCATGAGTCGGAACCCACTGTCAAGTGCTAGCGTTGCCAAGAACCTGAGACTAGACAGGCCGTGGGCCTAGTAGAAACTCAAATACTACCATTTTGCTAAAGTAACAGAATGGTAAAATGGCTCCTAATGGAATTCAGCTATACTCATAGATGGATATTTTGCTAAGCAATCATTGGAGAAGCGCCTTCCTGCAGCAGATGTGAATAAATACCGAGACTCATAACCGAACCGTGTGTAGAGAATGAGAGACCTTGGAACACGTGGTCCTAAAGGAGAGAAGTCTCTATCAAATCCCTGCCTCAGGGCTCAGGGAATTCTGCGGAAGAGGAGGCAGAATAATTGTAAGAGCCAATGAGGATTGAAGACACCAAGAAGACAAGGCCTCCCAGACACAACAGGCTGATGCACACATGAATTCACAGAGACTGTGGCAGCATGCACAGGACCACACAGGTCCAACCCAGATGTGGTCCCAGTGCTGACAGTGTAAGAGGACAGAAGTCCCCATCCCTAAACCAGTGGTATCTCCAACTAATAACCATTTGCAAAGGAATAATTAATTTTCTACCATTCAGTCTCATGGGGTATACAAACCACATTTAAGGGCAGCAGCCCTCATACCCAGAAGTAGTTGGCCAATAGAAAATGAGTTCCATGGAATTTTCAGAAGAGTTTTTCTCACAGTGCTTTTTTTTCCAGTAATTTTTTAAACCTTACAGCTTTTGCTTGTAAATAAATAAATAATAAATAAAACTCAATAGCCTAAAACATTAAAAAAAAAAAAACCCAATTGAAGGCATCAGTATAGTGTCCTGAAATGTCCAGCTACATAGTTTTTTATTTATTGAGCCTGTTGATCATTTATTGAGAGATAGATTGAAACGCCGGAAGAGGGAGCCACGGTTGAAAAGGCTTTCCCTGGCTTGTTTGTCCTCCCTCTGGAAATGCATGTGTAGAGCTTGTAGATATCAGGTCATCTCTGACCACTCACGCTGATGGAACTGGAAACCATAGGCCCTCCGCGATTTCCTTGAGCCTCTCTATCAGGCCATGACTGCCCACATCTAGACTTTGTGGCCTGTACTCAAAACCCACATTTCTGTAACCCAGTATTTCAGTTTTTCTGCTAGGATGTCCCACATGCAGACACTACAGCGTACAATCCACTGTTCTAGGTGTTAAACATACATTTGCACTTTTCAAATCAAGTTAACCTGACTTTGAATATCTTGAAAGCTGTCCTCTGAAGTGGTCACAAATTATAAAGCAGTGGTTAAGCGTGAAGTCTTTGGAGTTGATTGGCAGGAGGTGAGGCTTGGCTTTCCCAGCTTGTGTGCTGCAGTTACTCTGCAAAGCTCCATTGTTGTATCTGTACATTAGAGAGCGACAGTAATGCCCACATCATACATTTTAGAGAGAATTCAATGTCTGTGCCTAGCAAACTGCTAGCGAATATTTTTTAGTTGATCTAGTGACAGTTCCTTCCCCTTCTACTGATAACTTGGAGAAGCCCGTTTCTGCCCTATTCAAGCAGACACATCATGGGCACATCTGGCAAGACATCTAGAGATAGGCAAACATATCCCGTGCAGCGAGAGTTGTGCACTAAACACTGCAGCATTTGGTAGACTTCACGGTCATAAAATCTGCCCGATTTCTCTTAAGCAAGCAGCAGACAGTTCGTGAGTAGCCTAAGAGTTATTCTACATACTTGAAAGAATCAAGCTAATCCTGGCCAATTGGCAAAGGAGTGCCTTTTTTTCTATCTCCTTTTCTCATCGCTGTAACAAAATATCTGCTGGGAGCTACTTAAAGGAGGAGGAGTCTGTGTTGGCTGACTGTGCTATGGGATACCAGCCCATGGCATGGAGAGTGCGGCAGCTGGTGTAGCCCTGTCTATGCTGGCAGGAGCCTGGGTGCAGGTCATTCGTGTGTTGGTGGGTCAGAAAGCAGAGGGCTTGAGGCAGCACAGAAGCAGATGTAACCTCCAAGGTCCACTCCTAGTGAGCTACAACTTTCTGGAGGGATCACATGCCCCGAAGTCCCACAATTTTCCAAAATACCATCACGAGCTGGGGACCAAGTGTTCAAACACACAAACCTGTGGAGGACATTTCGGACTTGAACCATAACAAGCTATTTCTCTAGTATCAGTTAGTGGTAAGGAATTTGACACTTAAAAATTTTTCAAAAAATCTTTTGCTGTTTACCTCTTAGTCAATGAATATGATAGAGATGAGAGTTTGAGATGTGATTGTGGTTAAGAGAGAGAATGAATGAATGATGCCATATTTAATATAGGTTGCACGGGCATCAGTGGCTCATATGGCATGTCATATGGGATCAGGTATCCCTAAGCTACCAAGTAATAATACTCCTTTTATGTAATTAATTATGCAAAGATGTTTCTTTTCTTTTCTTTTTCTTTCTTTCTTTTTTTGTTTTTTGTTTTTTTTTTTTTTGGATCCCTCAATGTTTAGATAAGCTAAACGACTCTGTTCCACCTTTAGGTTTTTCTTTTCTTTCTTCCTTTTTTGCTTGCTTGTTTTTATGGTGCTAGACATCAAACTCAGGGCCTTCACATCCTATATCAGCACTATGCTCCTGAGCTACTATCATATAGACCTGTTTTTTTTAATTAGAAAGTTGACCAAAAAACATATATTAGGTCCGACACTGTTTGCTCTGTTAGAGCTAACAAACTTTTCTTCATATTAGAAACAATAATGCGATCCTTCACACTCCCCTCTAAAATTCAATGTGTTGGCTGACCTCAGTCTACCACATAAAGCCAGTTTTCCCGTGTTTAACACATATGTTCAAGATGTCATACATGAATCTACTTAAGAAGGGGAAAAAGACAAGATCTCCTGAGTAAATTGGGAATGTGGGGGTCACGGAAAAGGGTAGAAGGAGAGAGGGGAAGAAGGGAGGGGAGCAGAAAAAAATGTATAGCGCAATAAAAATAATAAAAAAAGATGTGAGCAAATATAACATTGGGATTTATTTGCCTATGTCTCTGTAGACTATTACAGCTTAACAAAATGAGGTCTCATGACACGCTCCACACACTAGATCCATAAAGATTTCAAAGGTGATATGTAACTGAGAACCACAATCACAACAACACAGAACTTTCTATGAAATCCATCAAGCAAATGTGCCACTGGTCAAATCACCAATGATGTTTATTCTAACACGATTCAGTTATATTTCTTTTTAAAATTTAATTTAAAACACTTTTCTTGGCTATTGTGTCTATTTTTTAAAATTGTTTTTATTGAGCTATACATTTTTCCCTGCTCCCCTCCCTTCTTTCTCTCTCCCCTTCTACCCTCTCCTGTAACCCTCACGCTCCCAGTTTACTCAGGAGATCTTGTCTTTTTCTGCTTCCTATATAGATCCATGTATGTCTCTTTTAGGGTCCTCTTTGTTGTCTAGGTTCTCTGGGGTTGTGGACTGTAGGCTGGTTTTTCTTTGCTTTATGTCTAAAAGTCACTTATGAGTGAGTACATATGATATTTGTCTTTCTGGGTCTGGGTTACCTCACTCAATATGTTTTTTTCTAGATCCAACCATTTGCCTGCAAATTTTAAGTTCTCAATACTTTTTTTCCACTGTGTAGTACTCAACTGTCTCTCCATAGCTATTCAGTATAGTACTTGAAGATCTAGCTAGAGCAATAAGACAACAAAAGGAGAGCATGGGGATACTAGTTGGAAATGAAGAAGTCAAACTCTCACTATTTGCTGATGATATGATAGTTTACATAAGTGACCCACAAAATTCTACCAGTTGGGTTTTTTAAATGCCTTTTGCATGGGTGACTATGAAATCCCAGGCCCTGTACTGTTCCAAGTTTGAGGTCCTAGTGGTGAGAAGTACTCATTTAAAGTTTTAAGGTAGTGTTTTATTTTCCTTCTAGAACTCTCCTCAGTAGCTTCCCTTACAGTCTAAGTGGGTAAACATCTAAGAATGTTACATGTATGTTCATGATCATTCTCGTCCTACGTTTGCATTCACTGGTGTGGTTTTTATTTACACAACAAAAAGTGTTTGAAGGGCCTCTCACTAGGCGTGTTCTACCCTCCCTCTCCCTATAAAATCTGAGGGAGGACATGCTAGTGCCCAGACATTTTTGCCCAACGTGTTCTCCTTCTGTGTTTTCTATCAGTTCCTAGCTTGTCCCAGTTTGGGACATTAATTACAACTGTGCCAATACGAAGTGAAATGGTAGTTACCGGAGAGCTATGGGCTGAATAAGAGTGAAGCATCAGTCAAAGACAAATGGATGCAGACTCTGGCTGCAGAATGAGTCTGCTCAATATTGACATAATGAATTGTCATGAGATTAAACCACAACCAGAAAAGCAGGCGGGGGGGGGAGGGGGGAGGCTGCGTGAGTGACAGGGGCTCTATGGGGCGCCGTGCTTCCTAGTGGGAGAGTTCATCTTCTTACTCAAAGAGACGCCTTCAGGGATCACGTGGCTTGAATCCCCTCTGAATTCAGTGTCATCTTAGCTTGACCAGTTCTGGAAGAACATATTAACCTCTGCCTGTGATTTCCAGAAAAACCGTTCTAATTTAGCAAGTAATTATGGGTCACATGTGGGACAAAGAGCTGGATAATCTTGGATTACCCACAGGAAGCTTTGTCTCCAAGGCAACCCCCCAATGGCGGGGCTGCTAATGCAAAGGCCGGGCTGCTAATGAATGGGAAAGATAACTGGCTCTCCCACCCATTGGAGACAAGGAAATGGATACAACAATTATACAGCTATTGAGTAATTCCGCGTTAGGGAATAAATGCCTCCAAAGCCAGCAGAGAAAAAAAACATTTAAGGAATGGAGATAATTATCACTGCTCTGCTGGGCCAGGCTTATAGAGCTCCACTTAGGCCGCAGTGGGCTCAATCCAGGTCAAGCTTTACGAATTTTGCCAAGTGTCTTGCTAAATCTCGTCTTTGGCGCTTTCTATAACCTTGTCACCTACAACCTGGTGTACTCTGCTGAACATCTTACTTACCACCCGAGGCCAGGAGAATGGCCCAAGAGACTTGGAAAAGGAAGACAGAAGGAGTGTTCTCTACCAGAGTCTCCATTAGCCCGGGGGGGGGGGATTGAGAACTACGATGAAGTGGCATGAGATTTTTAGGTCAGGTTGGTAAAGGTGGATGAGTGCGGGTGAGTGAGCCCAGGAGATGCCACCACAGGCGAAGGAGAGACCAAAAACTGTGCGAAGGGAACCCCGAGAGGTGGAGCAGATAACAACGCCCTCTATTTCCTCAGAGCTCCCTCTACTCCTCCCTAACACCGCTGTCTCCACGCCTGGCAAGGTTAACTCTGCACCTACTCCAGTCTTCTCTTTTGCGCCTTAAGCCACTCTTGACCGCTGTGAGACCTCCTTCACACCCCTTCTCTGGCCGCTTCTACACCGCATTGTACTCCCAGCCACACGCTCTTTCTGTGTTTGCACATCATCCACCTTGCCTAGGTTTTAGATCTCGTGGCATCTAAATGGAATGTTTATGAGTAAACTATGCTAATGGTGAAGGGATTGCTGTGGTTTGGGTCTGAAGTGTCACGTCCCTCAGGACCAGGTGCCTGCTGTTTAGCGCTCCGCCTTTTGCCATTGGGAGGTGCTGGGATCTTTGGAATCTTTGGGGGGTGAGGTATAGTGGGTGCTCTTCCAGTTAATGAGGGCATGTGTTTGAAGGAGAAAGCAGGACCTCATTCTTGCGTCCTCTTAAAAAAGCTGTAGGTGTGTGTGGGCGTGTGCACATGAGTCTGAGTACTTGCTGAGGCCAGAAAGGGGCATTCGGTCTCCTGGAGCTAGAGTTACACCTAGCTCCTCTGAGACTCCTGATACAGGTGCTAGGGGCAGAATTTCAGTCCTCTGCCAGAGCAGCAAGCTCTCTCAACAGCTATGCCATCTCTGTAGAGTGTCGTGTGCCACGTACTTCCACCACGGTGTGCCTCTGCAAGCCCAGAGCGAGGGGAACAATTGTTTGTGTCCTGAAATGCTGACGACAATCAGAGAAATCGTGTTTTTCTCTTGGTAAGTTAATTACCTCATGTATGTGTTGTGGTGACGGAAAGTTGGCCAAGGCAGGGACCAACGCTCAGAGAGCCCTAAGCATTGACTAATAGGAAAGGCAAAAGGAAAGACTTCTGGTTCAGCAAAGCTCAAAGCTTCTGGGGAGTTGAGACTCAAATAGGATTACTGAATGAGAAGCGGTGGTCCAGAAAGGATCCAGAAAAACAAGCAGTCATTGGCCTAAAGGTTAAAAATTAAACTGTGGGGGCTGGTCAGACAGCTGAGCAAGTAAAACACTTACTGCCCAACCTGAGACACTGAGTTTGATTTCTGGGACTCACATAGTAGAGAGACAACTGACTTCTGAAAATTGTCCTCTGATGTCTAGCTGAGCAGTATGGTATACATATTCACACACACACACACTAAGTAAATAAATGCAAAAGAAAATAATTAAAGAAAAACAGGTGCCAATTTCATAAAGAAACATGGAAAAGATTTTCTTGTTTGTTGAAAACACATGGGTGAGGAGACACACGTGCGCTCCTCAGGGCTGGGATGTGGGAGAGCCTGTGTAGAAGGGCTATGCCTGTTTACACGGGGAAATGGAACTGGCAGAGAGAAGGGGGCAATTTGTTCTTTCTCTGAGTGTTTGTAAACAGATTTAGAACTCTAGGGCAGACAGTAAACTTGGGAGCACAGACAGCCATTGGATCTGCTCGGGAGGCCGAGCTCACCTGCAGTGGCTTGTCTGCTGACTGTGGACACAGTCCAGGAGTCCGCGACAAGGTGCTCCACGTTTATAACTCTGATAGTAACTTCAATTCCTGGAGTAAATCTCAGACGTACGTGGCTATACCTGAAACACCGGGAATGTGTCAGAAAGGAACCTGTAAGTTTACTTCATTCATTCATTCATTCATCCATTCATTCACTCATTCAGGTGCCTTTTGTCTATTACCAGAGAGAGATCTTTCCTGGCCAGCCTCCCGGCAAAGGTAGGTGAAGGTTCATTCCTAATGCTTTCAGGCTTTATGGTTGGCTCTGAGGTAGTAGCATTCCAGCTTCTGTGGTCTGCCCTGGGGGAAAAGAAATTCTGGATTCTAGGTTTGTGTTGGGTGGAATGAAAGTGGCAAGACAGGAATGGAAGAGAAAGGTAGAGAGAAACTTTGTTTCTGAGGTTGGAGCCTTACACTTGGAAGCCGGACACAATAAAGATGTCAACAACTTCAAGGAAATTTCAATTTATGAAATTGATAAGTACCATAGAAGCAAGCAAACAAAACCAGAGAAACGGGACAGAAAGTGACCAGAGCAGTGGGATGGTGCAGGAGGGGATCGGGCCCTTCAGTGGGCAGCTCTCAGAAGTCCTCCCGTGGAGGCCACCTGATCCGAGGGATAAAGGAACCACAAGTGAGGAAGGATAGAGGGGCAAGTGTCTCAGAGAAGAGACAGTAAAGACACCTGTCTGTCTCAAATAAAATAAAATAAAGAGTACAATTGAAGAGGCACTGACACGCACACATGCACTTGTACACAAGAACACACAAATATAGCAAACACATACACACACCAAATAAAGTGGAAAAATTATAAATGCTCATTAGAACATGGCAAAATCTGGAGACTCTTACATTGCTGGCAGAACTCTCTATTAAATTAGGACTCTCTAGCTCTAATACTGAGATATTCAGTCCTGGTTGTCTGATACCCCATCCTCATATGAAGATTTTTCTAATAAGGCCAATTGAATGGTTTTATAATTAAGTTCAATTTAATGTCTGTGCATGCTATTTTTATCACATTAATTTACAAAAGAAAAACACTGATAGATTGTGTGTCCTAGTTTTTATATGACTATCACTGAAAATGTGGTCACTGAACTGATGGAGGCCACATGGACCGACCCTTCTGCTGGCTCTTTCAGAAGCTGCAGCCAGCTGGCAAACAGCTTCCCTGGTCTCCTGCTGGAGCATCTGCTAATGTGTGGAGATTATCAGGCCCCCACCTCCACTACTCCTTACCCTCCATGCTCAGGTTGCTCATTATCTCATTAGAAGCTGCTTCACCAGTAGCTGAGGGGGCTCTGGCGCCGTTGGAAGCACCTGACTTGGTTTGAAGTCTTCAGATGACCACCCGCTCCGACATCGCATACAACATCAGGAATCAGTCTATCTGGTGCAGAGATCTTATAGTAATGTCTGCCTTGTGCACAGGACACAGGCCAGGTTTCATTTATTGCGAGAATCCCAATTTTTGCTGGATGTTAAATGCATGGGTATAGGAATGACCAAGTGAATCAAACTGACAAACACAGTAACTGTTCACCAAGATTATATGATAGATCATAATCATTCATAGTTCCAATTCTTGGGGCTCCAGCATCCTTTTCTGGCCTCTGTGAGCATTATACAGGCATGAAGTGTACATATAGGTACACGAAAGGCAAAGCCATTATATACAACAAAAATATATCTAAAACAAAGAAAAACAGTTGCAAGTTTGCTGGTTGAGGCGGATCTAGAATTTAGTGCAATTTAGCCACTTCCCCTGACCTGGAAGATTTTGAACCCATCACTTAACCTGAGGAACAGTGTTCCGGGACCAGAGCACCTGGCAGGTGTTTTCTAGCCCTGGGGCTCTAAGGGTCATGGGCAGTGTTACCTCTCTGTATTTCCTAGGTTCTCTTCTTCAGAAATACAATTTCCACATCCGGTTCATCTTTGGTTTTGCACAAATTCTTTTTGCCTACTTGGACTCTGTTCCTTAGCTTTCTTTCCTCCTCCCAGTTGCCCTGTGTCAGCTCTGAATTTTATGGACCCTAGCTGCATGTCAGGCCTGGCTTGAGGGATTCTTCACAGGGACCATTCACTTCCCAAGGATAAAACCCAACCTACTGAGTGCCTGCGCACATCACATGCTCAGATTTACAGGCTGCCCCCGCATCGTGTTAGTTTTGTATTTGATTGGCTGATGTGCTGCAGCGTGGGTTTTACATTAAGGCAGCATGGAAAAGGCGAGACTAGAAGACAAACAGCGGGGTCACTGGTCTCAAGTGGGTCACGGCTGTGTCGGGAAATTAGCCTTCAAGAAGGATTTAACTGCAAGTGAGAAATACTCTAAGAAGGGCTAACTCTGGGGCATGCTTTGTAAACACTCCACAGACACCTTACAGACCCTCCCAGAGGTCGGGGAAACAGACTGGGAGGAAGCAGGATGAAGCACTTGCTTCCTGGTTAACCCTCAAACTCTCATGGTGTCCTGACTTTCGGGGATTCTTTGGCAGAGCCGGCCAGGCTCAGTGCCCTTTAAAAGATATTTCTGTGCTGGGCGGTGGTGGTGCATGCCTTTAATCCCAGCCCTTGGGAGGCAGAGGCAGGCAGATCTCTGTGAGTTCTAGGTCAGCCTGGTCTACAGAGAAAGTTCCAGGATAGCCAGGACTGTTACACAGAGAAACCCTGTCTAGAAAAACCAAAAGAAAGAAAAAGAACAAAAAAAGTTTCTGAAAGCCCATGTTTACACTACACAGGGGCTCCTCTCTGCCTGCCACTCCACTGTGATGTCTGTGATACAAACAAAACAACACAAAAACAGGACAAAGTTACCTTGAATGCAAGTATATGTTAATTTTTTTTTAATCTTTCTGCTAAAAGCTGTAAGTCTCTTTTTAGAGACTTGGAAAACATAAAAAAGCAAAGAGGATCAATAATAAGAATGACAGCACCCCTCCCCAAAAGTAAGACCCCAAATCAGAATAGACCCAACTCAGGGTCATGTAGGTTAGGCAAGCCTGGGTTCTGTCTCCACCTTGTAGAATGCCATGTTTCCAGTATTGGGGAAGTGTACTGAAGACACCTTTCTCATAGCCTATGGCAAGCCTCTTCCAAAGGGCTCAGGGAAAACTTTCTGAGAGGCAAGATGCTGGGCAGCATGGGGCTTGCCTGCTGCATGCTGCCTGCATCTCTTCCTGCAGTTTTGAAAGGGAACTAGGGAGTTGGAACATGAGTTCAGGTGCAGGATGGGAATGGGAAGGCAGAAACTGCTGGACTAACACGATGCCCTCACTCTCTTCTGCTTTGCGAAGATGTTTCTGGAAAGGTTTTAAACTGCCCTGGGCTCTTTTCCCCCTTGCATCAAACTTCCCTCTGCGCGCACAGAGACTCAGTTTTATTTTTGTTGAGCTACATATGGTTTCTCCCTTCACTCCGTCTCATTAACTCCACTCCTTCAGATTCCCTCGCTTTTCTAACGATTAAAGTCGTGGGCTTTTTAAAAAGGCCTCCAATTAGCACCTCATCAGCTCCAATTAGAGCAGACAAAAGCAGTGTAAAGATAACTCAGTGAGAGGGGCGGGCACAACATCATGTAATCACTTAAGACAGCCATTGAGCATTCTCCGGGCGACCCACATTGGGCCTATTCACCTTTCTTTCTTCCCTTTGGATGCATTTAAGACTGTTTGGCTGGGAAGACAGGCCCCCCAGGAGTCTCATAATTCCTCATTCAGAGGCTACCTGTTTACTTCTCAGAGAGTCCAAGGACCTAAACAATCCCATATTGTATGCCTGCTTCCTTAAATTCCAGATCCTTAATAGTGTGTTTTCGGTGGCCCTCAGAACAAGTTAAAGGCCCGCTTTATACTCCCAGAGGGTCCTCCTTGTACTGTCTTCTAATTACAGGAGAGAGTAACAATGTATTTTTTTTTTCAATGAGAGTTCTTTGGAGCAGTTAATTTGGTGCCTGTACTAAATGCCCCCAAACATTAATTAGGGTGGAAGAAACCCTAATTTCCTCAGCAGCTTTCCCTCCATTTAGTTCCCTCGTTTTCACATAGGCCTGGACGAGTCTCCATAATGAAATTACCTCATTAATGCCTTTTTATTCTTCACAGTAACTCATTCAAAACCGACCATTTAGCTTTAATTGAATGCTGTCAAAAGGAAAAAGGTGCATTCATGGCTTTGATTAGCAAAAAATTTTCCCCCCTGAGGGGCGGACAGATTTAAATTATGAAGACGGTGAGCAGTGAGCTATAATTGGGTCCAAGCAGCACTTCAGGAAAGCTGAAATGCTTTCAAAGCCGGGGCTGGCCAGTCTGTGGACTATTAACCATGTCCAGGGCCTTGTTCTCTATTTGAATTGATGGCAACTTAACTATCCAAAAGAAAATGGGGTTTACTTTTTGTTTAATACACAGTGGGGTTCTATTTACCCACAGAGCGATCGCTTCCCCATGAGCCCCATCTTTGTTCCCCTGATAATTTATTATTTGTGCTTTCTAACACGAGTTCTGGAGGGCGCCATGCACGTTGCTGTTTCCAGGGAGAAATTTAATGATGAGGAGTACACATACTGAGCAACCAACCGGGCTGCTGGCCCAGAACCTCACCGGGGCAGGCACAGGAAGGTGTGCTCGAGTCAGGAGCAAGTGGATGTTACAGAACCTTGGGAAATAAACCTCCCAGAAGAGAGGTTTCTTATTTGATGCAACAGTTCTGGGAGGATGTCAAGCGTCAACGAAAATACAGAGTTTCACAGGCCTGAGAGAGTGACCCAGACTCTTGGTGAGGGTGAGGGTGAGTCCAGAGGCTACTGGAACAGCAGATCGGGGTGAAGCACCGTACTTTCAGTTTTGAAGAAAGGGCTGCTTTCTGGTAACATCTAGAAAGGTCAAGTGCATTTTAAGCAGCTCAAATTTCATATGTGTGTGCAGAAGGCAGCGAGCATCACCAGCAATATTGCTCTAGTGTTAATGCTATCTATGTTCTGTGTAAAGTGACACACCACATATGTCATGATGCATCTGAGAATCAGAAATACATGGTATATACTGTTCTGGGCCAAAGTGTCAGTTCATTATGAAGCATGACTGATAGAGATGAGGCAAGAGGAAGGGAGGTGTAGAGAGCGAAGAAAGGAGGAACTAGGGAGAGAAAGAGAAAGGGAGAAAAAGGAGAAATGTACAAACCTCAGAGTGGTTCAGTTGATGATAGAGAACCAAAGAGAAAAACCCAAACAGAAACAATGCTAATGCGTCCTTCAGAGCCTTAAATAGTCAACAAAGTGGTATGGACAGGCAACAGGATGGAGTCAGACAGGTCTGCCTACTGGTCCAACCTCTGATGGATCCAGGTTCTTCACTTTTCCTCAGCCATTTAGTTTCTTCATTTGTTCAGTAGAGATAATCAGCCTGTGGGAGAACACACGGGAAGAATACGACACTGGCAATCCTTGTAATCTCAGCCAGCAAGGCGAAGCTGGCATCACCAGTCACCAACCTAAGTGACTTCAAACCCTCGGAAAGGACCCAAGAGGACTTGCTTTCTACATATTCACATTAATTCATATATTAAATATTTATGACTTACCAGATAGTGTTTAAGTGAGAACTACTTCTAAAGCCACATTATTGAAAATGCCGTATATTTCTAAGCAAAGGTTGCAATATTTTGGACACAAAACTCCAATGCAGGTATCTCTAAGTCTGTAGAAAACACCAACACTGGGGGAAAATGTATTTTTCTACATGGAATCATGGAAAATCCATCAGATAATTAGTATGTATTTCACTTCCTCATCAATGCCCACACCAACATAGTATTTGCAAAAGGCTCTCTTTATTAAGACAAAAATGCCAGAACTTTAGTTTATTGTTATTTAGCAAATACGCCATGACACCAGTGTGAGAATCAATATGTTTTTGATCTTTGTCCATCATTCACCAGGCTTGGTCACTGTTGAGGTAGCTATCATATGTCTGTGATCAAAACCATTATGTCATTAAGGTGAAATCATGTTCAGGTTTTGTGAGCATTGGGAAACACAGACCTGCCACTGTGATCTTCTCAGGGTAAAGGTCCTTTGTGATAGCTGCTGGCTTTCTCCTTACTCAGCAGAGTGACTTCTCCTTCATCTATATTCTCCTTCCTTCCTTCCTTCCTTCCTTCCTTCCTTCCTTCCTTCCTTCCTTCCTTCCTTCCTTCCTTCCTTCCTCCTTCCTTTCTGTGAATACATCACACTTTCTCCAAAACCTGTAGGTTACAAGGCTTGCTCAAGTAGGTTCAGATGTGTCTTTTACTATAAATAGTGTTTCTTGGGAGATTTCTAGAAAGTTGTGGTTTACAACTTGGAAAGTAGAAAAACAATATACATTAGGCCTTAAAAATTGCTCATACCCCCAACCCCTATTTTTGAGACAGGATTTTACTATGTAGTCCTTGCTGGTCCAGAACTCACTCTGTAGACCAGGTTGGCCTCAAAATCACAGAGATCCACTTGTCTTTGCCTTCTGAGTGTTGAGCTTAAAGGTGTGTGCCACCATGCCTAGTCTGGATTTTTCTATATTAACATTCTTATTTGGAACACCTCTATATAAAAGGAAGATTCTATCTGTGTAGGTATCCTTCCCAGAAAATGCTCATTGTACTATGATTCTTGACTCTTGGCTGGCAAGAGACCTGAGCCGACTGCAGGAGTAGGCATATCCTCTACTCAAATCTCTGTAATTTTCCTTGTCATTCCGTCTGCCTTGGGGGAGTTGCATGGATGCGGAGGCAGGTTATGCACTGAAATGGGGACTCAGAGAACTGGAGAGATTAACAAGAATGCATAGCCTTGAAAGCAGAGTTATAATGTACTTTTAGCCAAACCACAGATGCCAGGAGCAAGGACTACAACAGATCCATCCCTTCTGAGGGACTGACCCTCATACGCCTTGATTTGTAACATCTAATCTCCAGGACTGGGAGGTAACGTTTTCTGTCTTTGGATCATCTAGCTTATGGCAATTGATTTTGACAGCCCCAAATAATGAACGTACATTCTACACAAGTACTTTCAGAATTAGTTAACATTGTTATCAATAATTGGGCTTCCTCTGATGTCATCATGAATAGAATTGTTTGCTATACATCAAATAATATACTTTTAATTGTTTCTCAATTGTTTTTCTTCCAAAGATCTTCATATGACTTTCATAAATAATAAATATTTACCAGAAAAAACCTGCCCAAGCATTCCTGTGACCCTCTTTCCTTCCCTCCCGATTTCACCCGTCAAATGGTCTACCTATATGCCTCTTCATTTGGGGCTGATTTACACCTTAGATAAAACCCTAGATGTTAGTGTGACCTAACAGGAAGTCACTTCCATCTCTTCTTGCTAAAATGAGGCCAACACGTCAAAAACTATAAAAAAAATTAATGAAGCACTTGATGAGAACAGGGGGTGGAAACTGGTCAGGCAGGGCAGGGACCCTAAAGTGACACATTTAAGAATGTCTTTGCTGCAGTCCAGGGATGAAGAAGTGACTTCTGCTTCCTTGTCACCTCTCCTCCTAAATGACCACCTCTGCCCAGAGGCTGTACATCAGGGTGTATCCCAAACCAACAGGAGGCACATGGACACCTTATGGCCAGTCCATGAGGACGGACCAGCTCCTTCCCCTCCCCATGCTTCACTGCAGTTTCTGCTATAAGTCCTTTAAAAAGCCCAGACTAGCATCTTGATGGTACTCTATTTCCTAGGACCGCCTCCTGCAATAAAAATCTCTCTCCTTTTAGCAGAAACCTGGCCCTAGAGAAATTCCCAGGAATCCAAAAGGATGGCCCCACCTAGAACCCTGGGCAATAGAGGAGAGGGGGCCTGATCTTAACTTGCCCTGTAGTCAGACTGATGATTATCTTAAATATCGCCATAGACCCTTCATTCAGCAACTGATGGAGGCAGAGGCAGAGACCCACATTGGAGCACTGGACTGAGCTCCCAAAGTCCAGTTGAAGAGTGGAAGGAATGAGAATATGAGCAAGGAGGACAAGACCATGATGGGTTCACCCACTGAAACAGTTTGCCTGAGCTAATGGGAGCTCACCAACTCCAGCCAGACTGAGAAGGAGCAAGCATAGGACCAAACTAGTCCCTCTGAATGAGGTTGACAGTTACATGACTGGGGCAGACTGCGGGGCCACTGGCAGTGGCACCAGGATTTATCCCTACTGCATGTACTGGCCTTTTGGGATCCTATTCTCTTTGGATGGACACCTTGCTCAGCCTAGATATAGTAGGGAGGGTCTTGGACCTTCCACAAGATAATGTGCCTTACCCTCTCTGAGGCTTGGATGGGGGTGGGGTGGGAGAGTGTGTGGAGGGAATGGGAGGAGGGGAGGGCTTGGGAACTTGAGCTGGTATTTTAAAAAAAATCTAATAAATTAAAAAAATCTCTCCTTCCTCTCTCTTCTCCTTCTCTTCTCTCTCTCTTCCCCCTTCCTCTTTAGTGCCCAACTATCTATAATAAACATCTCTCTAAAAATTCACCCTTTATGGCCCATGAATTTCATTCTTCATATTTGAGAGATAAGAACTCAAAAACCACTGACTTGGGTGACTGTGGTAATTGTCAAGTTTTGAGAACCCTAGCTCCCTAAGCCAAGATCCCCAAGAACCAAGAAAGGATCTGTTGTTCTTAGAGACACCCCTATATTCCCACATCACCTACCGTGACTGAACACTTAACAATGGACTTACAGACATTTCCTCAATTTAATTGTCAAAATAACTCTATAAAGCTCTTCATTTTGCTACATTTATTTGATGGTTTGGCACGCAGGTTTGAACTTAGGGCCCTGTGCGTGCTGGGCATACATTCTGCCACGCTCATCCTTTTCCTTTTTATTTTGAGACAGGGTTTTATTAACTTGCCTAGGTTGGCCTTGAACTCAGCCTATAGCCCAGGTCGGCCTTGAATTTTTTTTTCCACTTAGTATTTCTTCTTTTTCTAAAATTTTATTTAAATAACTTGTTTTCATTTATTTTACATACTGACCACAGTTTCCCCTCCCTCCTCTCTCCAAGCCTTAAATTTTAGCACTCCTCCTGCATTTGAGAGATAAAGATATAAGGTATTGAGTCACAGTTCTGGGTCCCAGAACACCAGCAGGCAGCATGCGGAGCTAGAGATTCCAGAAACGCCGGCTCCCATCTGTTTCTTATTCAGACAAACCAGCACTGAAAGCAAATCCTAAACTCCCCTGCAATGCATTCTTTTATCAGCATATTCATATCCTGACGCTAGAACATTGTCTGCATGCAGCACTGGGTGACATTATTGGACCTTTGTTACTGCTCATCCTGCTGGGCAGCTTAGCAAAGGGCATTAGCGTATCTCTTTTTACATGTGCTGAGCTGGGTTTTAATACAGAGTTATCTGAAGTGAATTTCCTTTGCAGGGATTCATACAAGACAGGAGGAAGACTGCCGATATGTTCAAATGACACAGGAGCAATGGCCGTGAAGTTTGTCCCTGGGGAGGACAATGTGTGGAACGGGCTGTGACGGGGCTTTGCTTGGAGGACCTGGAAAGACAGGAAGAGGGCATGAGCTCAGCGAAAAGTCATAGCAGGATTTGCACTGTCTAATCTCAGAAATAATCCTACTGGCTAGGTAACACAGACAGTACTTAGTGATTCTCTTTTGACTGTAACAAAACACTTAACAAAATCAACTTAAGGAAGGAAGGAAAGGCTTGAGAGTATAGACTGTCACAGTGGTGAAGACCTGGTGTCGGGTGTGAGGCAGCTCGTCACGTCGTGTCTGAAACTAGTAAATAGATGAATGCTGGTGCTAGCTGGCTTCCTTCTTTTTAATGAGAACTCTGTGCCCTAGAATGACGATGCAACACTCACCTCCAGTGGGTCTTTCCCCTTCAGTGAAGTCTCTCTGTGAAAAACCCCTACAGATACATCCTGAAGTGTGCCTCCTGGATGATTCCAAGTCCTGACAAGTTGACAGTCACAATTAATTATCACAGCCAGTTTGAGCAACTCCAAGAAAGCCAGAAGCACGAGCTGTATCAAGTGTTTCCGGGATCGGGGGCACGGATTGTTTCCTACTGGTGAGAAGAACACAGAGGGCTGGGAAGACGGATCTGAAAACCGAGACACCGAGTATCTTGAAAGAGGTAGAACCAGAGAATGAGTGAACAACCATGAAAAACAAATAAGAAACCGGTTTGGAAGTGCCCAGTGCAGTGGCTGGGATAGAGTGGGTGCTTAAGAAATACCCATTTACCTGCCCTGTCTCAGACACTGCTATCCAATTACTGGAAATGGGGAGACAGAACAATAAGGCTGGCTATATCACAGGATCACACAACAGCAAAAGATGCCTAAAGACTGGCTAAACTTTGGACAGATAGTATGGGTATGAGAGCGAAGCAGCACCAAGCAGTAAGTGCCACATGAGGTTTTAAAAGACACTGGTGACAATACACAGTGTGATTGTACATGATTTCTTCCAGCTTCAGACAACCACATCACCCTCTTGTACCATGAAGTCAGTACATTACCTATTTGTATCTCCAGATTATCTCCTTGAAAAGGCTGTCAGCTCCCAGAGGGCCAGGGATTTTTCTAGACATTCTTGGTTTTGTTCAGCCCATCGCTGCACTGCTTGGAATAGCACTTTACGTATTTGTGTTTTTATTTTATGCAGACTTCTACCCTATTTAGATACGTGCCTTAGTGGATAAGATGCAGACTCTTCAAGGACAAGTACAAACACACAGGTGGATGTGCATCACGTGGTCTCTTCCTGATCTGGAGCACTGGACAAATTAGCCAGCATTTTACAGTCACGCTTGTTTCTGGCTATTGTATAGCTGTTTCCTCTAAGATAAAAACCTTCTCTGAGGAAAGCTGATTAAGACACGGGGTGTTCTGAAGGGAGGTAGAGCATTCCAGCTGCAAGGTCTCAGGAAAGAAACAACTCCAAAGTTTCAGAAAGACTCTAAACCAGTGGTTCTCAGCCTTCCTAATGCTGTGACCCTTTAATACAATTCCTTATGTTGTGGTGACCCCCCCACCATAAAATTATTTTTGTTGCTACTCCATAACTGTAATTTTTCTGCTGTGATGAATTGTAATGTAAACACCTGATATGCGACTCCCAGTGGGGTCATGACCCACAGGTCGAGAATCACTTTAGAGTCTAAACCAACCAGATGCATCAGGCCCCCCTTTCTCCCAAGCAGCAAGAACTGCTGAGTGACAGTCTCAGACCAACTGGGCTGTCTGCAAAGTGGTACAGTGAGCTTATGGTTCTCGCCCGTCACTCCTGCTGGGGTGGGGTTTGGGTGATGCAGCTGGCTGTGGGTCATCTCTGCTCCCGTTAACTAACCTCTTCTAGTTTGCTTTGCTTTTTCTGTAATAAAACGTTGGCCAAAAGCAAGTTGGGAAGGTAAGGGTTCATTTCATCCTATACTCTACAGTCCATCGTCGAGAGAAGCCACAGCAGAAATTGCAGCTGAGATCACAAAAGACTGCTGTCTATTGCCTTGCTCCCTCCGGCTTGCCGGGCTACTTTTCTCATACAGCCCAAGCCCATTCGCCTAGGCATGGCAACACTCACAGTGGGCTGGGCCCCCCTACATCAATTAGCAATTAATCAAATGCCACACAGGCATACCCACAGGACAATCTGATGGAGACAGTTCCTCAGGTTCCCTCCTCCCAGGTAACTTTGTGTCAAGCTGACAAAAACGGGTCAGTACATAACCCGTCACCCATAATCCTTTAAGTAGCCCAGTTAAACTCATTGGTTCCTTGAGGTGGACATTGGGGCATCTGTAAGAAAAATAACACAGAGATACGGATATACTTGGTCTCAACAGGCTGCTTTATTGGAACAATGAGTGGCCCCATTTTTTTTCTGAGGGATGTAGGTTTAGTGCCCTATGGGGACATGTATATACACACAGATAGTTAACAGGAAGTCACAACTATTTTTTTGTGGCTTAACCAGAAGCAGGACAGGTTATTTTTGATACCCTGGCATATTGTTTCTCTTCCTGTCAGGCAAGTTACCCCTCTGCCTGGCACCAGGACTTCAGTCTTTCCCTTCAGGCAGCATAGGGTTCCTAGGAACATTTTCGCTCAGTGGGGAACAGAAATGTGGTCCCTTTAGAATATCTCCTCTCCTGGCAGGGTAGGTTTCAAGTGTGACACCCTGAAGTAAGTCACTGTGGAACCTGGGTTGTCCTGGGTTTGAGGCAACTAGCTTTCTGCCTTCTTCCTTTCTGTCTAAAACCAGGACATAGATTCCCTTTGAAAGGTAATGTCCGTAGAATGATCTTCCTTTATGCCAGGAGAAAACAACACCGAGCTAATGGATCCCATCTGAGATTACGACACACAGCAAACCTGGCTAAATGGCCCCTATTTACCATACATTTCTTAGTCACTGTCATAACTTACTAATGCCTTGCCAAAGTCCCCAGCCCTCTTCCCTTTGTCTAGCCTCCTCTTTATGTCTTTCTGATAAGACCGCCACATAAGCTGCTGAGCTCCCCTCAGCTGCTCACCTCTGAGTTCTAGGCACATGCACACTACAGGCATAGGCTACCCTCGCCCTGCTGATGTGTCTTTTGTCATAGGGGTTTGCAGAGACACCCAGTCACAGCACGTACATGTTACCTGATGTTCACAGGTGTGGAGTACATCCTACCTGATGTCCACAGGTGTGGAGCACATGCTACCTGATGTCCACAGGTGTGGAGCACATGCTACCTGATATCAACAGGTGTGGAGCACATGCTACCTGATGGTCACAGATACAGAGTTTCACTCCGGAAAGGAATGTCAGGCCATCAAGACGTGGTGATGTTAATCAGGACCACTTCACTGAACTTCATGTCCAATCTAAACAATAAATACAAGAGTGGGTCACCATAAAAAAATACCATGTTGATTTTACAGGAGACAATCTCCCAGGGAAGAAATAAGACTGTCAGTCTTCAAAACTACCCATCCTTGATTCCTGACCTATTTGACTCTTAGTAAAGTGTAGATCCGTTCTGAAAAGTATTGGGGAGTATGCACATTGGCTGAGGTACGTCTACTTCATCTTTCATCCTGACTGCACTGGACGGAAATGCCAGGCCCAGTCCCCTGTCCTCCCTGTTGCATATGGTCAGCTCTGACAAACCCTACTAATGACCAGGTTATATCGGCATTACATAGTCAAGTAGCCTATTCAGTTTGCTCAAAAGAGCACAGACATAATCAAGCATGCGGCTGAATGGGCAATTCACACTGAATAGGGCAAATATTTGGATTCAAGTATAGGTCAGCAGCAACCAATTGAAATATTGATAAAAGCAGCCTGTGGGAACCAACTGCACATAAAAGAGAGAAAAAGGGAAAGAAAAAAGGGAGGTTCTCCAGGGGCAAGGCAGGGCACAAGACCACAGGGGGTGGTTTGTCTGCTCCCTGAGGAGGGAGGTGGCTTAGCTGGGGAGCTAGCAAAGCCGGGCGGATGGCTAGCCATTGTAGCGACAGAAAACTGTGTGCTCAAACTGTATTGTGCTGTTTCAAAGTGGAATTCATCATCTATTGCAAGAGAGCTGCGAAATTTTCTAACAGGAGCCCCCTTGTCTGATCCACCAAACATTTAAAAAGAGAATGAGGCTCAAGTCTGTGTGTGGTTTCTTCATACTGACCTATTCAGCCACTAATTCTTACCAAAGTTAGGGGATTTTTTTGGGGGGGTGGGGAGGGGGCTCAAAATCATGTCTCCCAGTCCCAGTACTGACAGTTTGGGGTAACACCTTTCGCCGAAGGCCCTGACATCCGCTCACCCATGACCATGATGTTTAACAAATCCAGACCTCTGTCACCTAGAGTAAATGTCTGCCATGCTCACAGCCTCTTTAGAATCCCTGGCTTCATGGATGAGCTCTAAACTAAAGCATCCACTTGGCATGGTGAGCATTAACCTGGCTCAACACACTCAGCCACTCCTCCTGATCCACAAAGGACCGAACCCACCTTATCCTGAATACTCAGCTTCCTCAGAATTTCCTCCTCATTGTGCTCCTGAAACCTTCCTGCAGGTCTAGCCTATGCCACTGAACTTTCCTTAAATGACCTTCAATGAACAGCAGCGATAAGGCAATGTGCCCCTCTCCCCCATTCCTCCCATGACCTTACCCCCTGGCTCTCTGCACTGTGCCTTGGAGTGGCATTCAAAGCCTGTGTAACTGCGGAGTGGTGGAAGGCATCTGGTACCCAGCTTCTCTGCTTGGACAAGAGGGCTTGACCCAGGTCTTCAAATCTGAGAACTGTAACGGATTTCAGAGAAGGACGGAGAAGTAGATTTCTGAGCTTGTTCGCCTCATCATGGAATAAGTTAAGAAAAATGAGCTTTGAGCTATGTTTGGAGTTGATGTGAGTGTGAAAACAGCACACGCCACGTGGGATACACAAGCAACCTTGCTTCCATAGCCCATGCAAGAATTTTTCCTGGAAATACAAAACTGACCAAGAATGTTTATTTTTCATTGTTTCTATTGCATTTCCCCCCACTGCCCCCTTCCAAGAATGTTTATTGAACCTGGAATTTCAACCCTGTTGGCGAAGACAATTGATGTCTAAAACAAAGAGCTGAAGATGAACGGACCTTTTGGTTGTTGTTGTTGCTGTTGTTTTTAACACTTTAAAGGGCACACAAGTGAGACTGTGAAGTGAGGCTCATGTGAACTGTGGTGAGCAGGTGTGCAGATCTGTAGGTGCATACCATAAGGCAAGGCTGCCAACTGGTTTATAACTGGCAATTATAAAATACCTGCAGTTTGTAGGACACAAAGTATAAAATAATTTGCGTGTTGTAGATTATTATTTTAAGGTGTGTTACTTTTGTTTGTGCTCTGGGACATTTGTTTAATGATGCAAAGATGTGTTTGATTAAATAAAATTCACCTGCAGTAAGGAGGCTGCGTCAGCAACTGGCTGACAGGAAGTGGTGGGGAGGAGCCCGGTGGAGAAGGGTTTTTATGGAGGGGTGAGGGGGCGGCACGAGGGATTCTGGAGAGACAGGAGAAGGAAAGGAGGGGAGCTACTGAGGAGCTCTCTGAGGAGCAGGATTCCACCTCAACCTTTGAATCTAGAGTTCTTTAGAGGGACAGAGATTTAGGTAAATTCCCTTTGTAGCTTTGGAAGAGTTGGTGCCTGAGGGAACAGAATTCCCTCAGGCTGCGCTGCGTAACCCGCTGCTGGTAGTGGTGGATTCTGGATTCGTGTGGCTAATAGGACAGCCAAGGCTTAAAAGTCAGCAACAATTTAAAAAGAGGACAGCATTGGTGTGTTATTAAATTTTTGATTTAATATGGCATCAACATACTTGGCGATGAGAGTGGATATTATAAAGGGCACAGAACTTTTCAGGATGCACCTGGTTAAGAGGATAGGCCCATGAGCTGTGCTTAGTGAGGCCCATGGCCATAATGACCTGATGTCCTGGTTATTTTATCAACTTGACATAAGCTAGAGTCATCTGGGAAGAGGGAACCTCAACTGAGAAAAATGCCTTCCATAGGCAAGTCTGTGGGGGAATTTTCTTTATTAATAATTGATGTGGGAGCCTCCATCCCCTGGGAATGGAGCTACCTCTGGGCAGGTGGCCCTGAGTACCACAAGAAAGCAGGCTGAGCAAGCTATGACATATGCTTTGGTTCCTGTCTCTGGGTTCCTGCCTTGAGTTCCCTTCATGGTGGACTACAACTATAAGGTAAGAGAAACTCTTTCCTCCCCGTTGCCTTTGGTTACAGCAATAGAAACCTAACACCTGATCTCATGGGAACTTGAGTAGAGCAGGATGTGTGAGCTCTACACCAGGCTAAGGAATAGTTCTTCTCAGGGAGGCGAGAAGAACGCAGACCCAACCGTTGTTAGTCAGTAGGGAGGCACTGGGGAGTGAAGGTGTGTGTGTCTCTTTCCCCACATTACCCTCAGGGAATAGATGGTCCCCGGGGAAGAGAAGGCAGAAAGTTCCACATTGCTGTTAAATGACACGGGTGGCTGGCATCCATGTCAGAGGGATGCATAGACGGGCTGCCAGTGGATGGTGCTGCTGAGAAGGGTGTATCCCCGAGGTTTGGGTCTGAGAGGGCAAACAAGATGGAAGTGGAATGGGAGACACAGGCTGATCGAAGATGTAGGAGCAGAGGAACGGGCAGGAGTCAAATAACATCCCATCGATCAGAACTGAGGATTCATTCCACCTGGTTTCCCTTAGGGATTCATCCCAAACATTGTTGTCTCCTGAAACAAGTAGAGACTTAAAAGGAGTGTGTAGCTGTTAGAAATGACAGCCAAATAGTACGGATTAAATGAGGTGTATAGGGTAAGCTTTAAAATGTTTCAGAAAGAGAGAGAGAGAGAACACACGGGGAAAGGGTGAAACCCAGTCTGCAAAAGGACACTTTTCTGAGCTGGCTGATGTGACTATAGGGTTTCTGTACCTGCTGTGGGGTCAGCTTTGTTATGATGTGACGTCTGAGAAACCAAGTAACAGGAAGGAAAAATGTATTTTGGCTGCAAGTCTCAGTTCATGATTACTTGGCCTCATTGCCCTTGGACCAGGACAAGACAGTGTATCTTAGTGGAAGCCTGTGGTGAGAAAAACTGCTTAGCCAATGGTGGTTGAGCAGAAGAAAGAGGAGGAGAGGAGGAGGAGACAAGGAGGGAGGAAGAAGCCAGGCTTCAAGGGCATGCCCCAGTGACTTGGCTTTAAAGGTTGGCACCATCTACTACTAGTGTGACAGGCCCGCAATGCATACTTGCATACTTTAGTATTTGAACGTTTTAGGGCTGTTTAAGATCTAAATTATAATGCTCAGGTTTCTACTTTTGTGCATGCTTCATGGTCCTTATGAAAAAAATTTAAAGAATCCACACATGGGACTGGAAAGGTGGCTTCGTGATTAAGAGGATTTACTGTTCTTATAGAGGACCAGAGTTTGGTTCCTGGCACCTACATTTGGCATCTCAGAACTGCCTGTGTCCCCCAGAGGACCCAATGGCCTCTTCTAGCCTCCATGGCCACCTGCACACACATGACATATTCACAAGCCCTCACATAAACAGGAGTAAATCTTAAGAACTAAAAAGCCCACCTATGTATCTATCATTTATTTAATAATCTAAAATCTTGAGAGCAACTTTGTTTCCAGACATTATCTTCACAGGATAGTGTTGTTCAAAACTTGTTTCTGTTACTGTTAACAGCAAGGCTCTTCATCCCCGACTGCCTCCCCCTAGAATTGCTAGGGAAGGATAAAGAACTTGCTTTACCAAGGCTATAGGCAGTTTTGATCCTTGCTAAGGTGTAAAAGCCGTGCTCACGGGAGACGCAGTGGTACCCAGGGAGCACCTCAGAGGCTCAGACAGGAGAATAGAAACTGCAAAAAACTTATCACTGTGACAAAACAAACTTATCATCTGCCTTCAAGCACAGTATGTGTTGAATTGAACTCTTTTGTTTGTGCTGATGTTTCTTTCTGAAGTTCCCAGAGGGGCTGCCTGGTGCCTGGTCTGGGGATTTGTGGTGTCATCTGATGTTGCTATTTGGAACTATCCTGTTAATCACCTTCTTCTCCTTCATGGCCTTCTCCTTCCAAAGTGGAAAGTCCTGATGTTCTACACGCCAGTGGCAGCATATGCAAAGGGACCTTTTTAGCCCCAGTAAAAGGCACGAGTTGCTGTCACCTGTGTATGAGTTAAGTCTATCAACTCGGCAGAGTTCAGGAGACAGGTCTTGGCATGCCAGGGAGTGTTTCTAATGAGGTTTAATTGAGGATGGAAGGCTTTCCCTAAGCCTAAATGTGTGCTGGACTTCCAGACTGATCGAAAGTGGAAACGCAGCCGGAAAACCCAGTGGGCGCCAGCATTCCTGGCTCTGCTCCCGACTCCAGGAACCTCAAGATGCTGCCAGCACACTGAAGCTGATCACATGAATATGCCACCTGTCTCATAAATATTCAGAAATGCTTTAAAAAAAATCTGCAACCCAAACCCACTGTGCTGCTCTACCTTCCCAGGCAGCCCATGCCAATCTCTTTGGAACTCTTTCTTTGCTTTGCTGAACAAACTTCTGCCGAGTCTGCGTTTCTTGACTGAATTCTTTCCTCTGAGAACACACGATCTGAGAAGCTCTTGAAAGAGCCTTGTCTAAAACACAAATAAAAAACAGCTGTGATGTGAAGAAGACCACGGCTGAATGTTCCCGGGCACCTTCGGTAGAGGGCACCTAGGAGACAGAATTGGTTGTCTTTAGAGAGGAAGTGGTTGAGTAATTGAAAACCTATCAAACCACAGACTTTTAAAGAAGGAAGCATTGTCACCTTGATATAAATGTCTCTTCACACCCACTGGAAGATACAGGCCTATGTCCTTCACACGTGGTCAGTCCATCATGATGCTCTTCCTTGTTTTATTTTTATAAGCTGCATTTCATATTTTTAAACCACTGACAATCTTTTAAAGTTGTTTTAGATCTCTAGTAGTTGATCACTAGCTCTAGTAATCCACACATGTATTCTGTACAGTAAAAAAAAAATGTATATGTGTACTTATACAGGCTTGTCAAACATAGATATCAGTCAAAGGAGGCTGTCTTTGATTTAACAAGGTTGTAAACCCATTCTTAGCAAATGTTTGTTGAACAAAAGCACTAAGTCCTAAGCCTACACTGGCTGCCATCCCAGGAGGCAGTGTTCCCCAGTATTATCCCACACATAGCAGGGGTGAAGCTGCTGGACAATCGCAAATGCCTTTTAAGGTCATCTTCAGAGATGAGTTGATTGAGTAACTGAAAGCCTATCAAATCATAGACTTTTATAAAGAAGTAAGCGTTCTCACTTTGCTACAAATGTCTCTCCATACCAACTTTAAGATACAGGCCCATTGTCTTTGTGACCAACCCATCATGAAGCTCGTCATTTTGTTTTCTGTATAAGCCATATTTTTAAGTCATCAATTGCTTACGATTGTTTTCTTTAAAACAGCAGAGACATTGTCATTCAACAAAACAGTAGAATTTATCAAATGTTATTTTTCTCTAGATATTTCTAGTACTCTTGGTCACCTCTAGTTGGATGAAGTTACACTTTTATGACTGCTTGTTTATATAACACACCTTTTCAAAGTGTTCAACTTGGTGAGCATAGACAGAAAAGAATTACTTTAGTGAACTCACTTTTATAGCCCTGGCCAATGTTTAGCTCTGTAATTACACTCTGACTTGGAACTCTGCCAGCATTCTCTGGTGCTGTTGGCTGTCCCAGCTCCTTCCCGCATTTCCCTCACGCCCTTTCCCTGTTAGCATCTTTGCACATTGACTTCAGCTTCTACCTGCTTCAGGGAAGACCTCCAGCTACCATAGTGCACAATACAGTGATCAGGAAAAAATCCCCTAAGCTCACTTCATCCTGAGGTGAGAACACATATTACACACAGCCTGCAAGACCCCAGCTTTCCTTTCCTGTAGCTGGAACTCTTAGTAGAGAGGAGGCAGGACCCTCTCAGGAGATGGGTTTTGTTTGCACTGGGAATCTCCCTGTGTTGCTTAGGCTGGCCTTGAACTGCTGGGCTCAGGCGATGTTCTTACCTCAGCACCGTCCCAATTGCATTGGCCAGCGTTTTCCAGCGGAATAGTTCTATAATTGCTCTTCCTCCTCCTCCTCCTCATCACCACCAGCATTATCACCTTCATCTTCTGTATGGGTGTGGGTGGACTCGCTGCATAAGGTACATTGAGATCAGGGGATAACTATGGAGCCAGTTCCCTCCTTCCGGTTTTACAGTTCTGAGGACTGAGCTCAGGATGCAAGGCTCATGCAGCAAATGCCTTTGCCTACTCAACATCACTCCAGCCCTCAGTTATTAATATAGGAAACTGGACTCATGTATTTGCTCAATTAACTTCTATTAATATAAAATATGACAATCCCATTACAGAAAACTCAAAACAGAAGGAATACATAGGAATCTTGTTAATTAAAGCATTGTTGTTTCGATGATAGGAGAATTTGTGAATTAAAAAAAAAACTTTTAATGACACACAAAGCAAAGAGGATAGGAGTTAAGTGTCAAGTCACCAGAACATCCTACATGGGGAACCCACTCCAGCAGCCCATTTACCTGGCTGGTAAACAACCCCATTAAACAGGGCTAGCCTAACGGTCCAAGGGAGCTCTGCCTCGGGCCTGGCGCCCAGACCTTTTTGGTATCCTGTCCAGATGGACTGAGGCAGAGGAACCTGGTGTCTGTTTCTGCTTGCATTTCTTAGGCCTGTCCTGTTGAGTGGCAGTATTGTTCAGTGTGACAACTGCCTTGTCACACGGTAATCTAGGGCAAGCCACCAGCAAGTCTGCCACCAGGTGGGCAGAGGTTTTGGCACTTACACTTGGAGGCGGTTTAGGTAATCACTCAGAGCACCTGGTTCTTTCTATGACTTCTGGAAAGCAGCTAAAGGGGTGGGGTCTCCTACCCCACCGCAAGCCCCTCTGACTAGCCACACCGGTGGTTTTTTCCGTAGTAGCAGCACTTACTGCCTCCTGGTGGCTGATCAGAAAAAAGCAGCCGGAAGGAGAACTTCATAATCATGAGAGGGCAAGAGAACTTCATAATCATGGAGGAGCATAGAACTTAACCGTTTTACACATAACACAACCTAAAACAAAACACAGCCGAGCGGTGGTGGCGCACACCTTTAATCTCAGCACTCGGGGGCAAGCAGATCTCTGTGAGTTCAAGGCCAGCCTGATCTACAAGAGCTAGTTCCAGGGCAGGCTCCAAAGCAAGAGAAACCCTGTCTCGAAAACAAAGTTTAAAAAAAAAAAACCCACTTAAATCTATAGTAGTAAGTAAGTAAGAAATAATGGGCTATGGTCACCTATACAGAGTGGCTTGTTGAGATCAGCAACCAATAGTTGCTGTTTATGGCCAGCATGTTCAGAATGGTGCCACGAGCAGACCAGACTCCTTAAGACTTCTAGAGTAGTTGTGTGACCCTTTACATATTAAAATATATATTAATTTATTATAACAATTTTTTGTTTGTTCTTTAAATTAGGATGTTAGAGTAAATAAATGTGGGTGTGGTGAGTTTTGTAATTGTGTATTATGCTTTTAATTGTGGCTCCTGCTGGCCATTCCGTGGGCTGAAAAACATGGAAACCTGCTATATGCTGGAAGGGCACTGCTGCGGGCTTTGTCTTGGCACACTGCTGAGCCCTCCCACGCACCCCACGAGGAGCTGCTGTCATCTATGTGTCCGCTCTCTTTGGGAGCCTGGTTGTTACATAGGTGGCGTCTTGGATGGGTGATCTAGTTGGACCCTGAGGAGTTGGGTGCTGGATCTAACTCTGAGGATTGTTGTAGGAAAGAAACCGTCTGTGAAAAACTCCAACCTAGAACATCAGCTTTCCTTCGCCCAATAGATAAAATGATACAGGGCCAATACATTTTATACTCTGAAAACTAAAATAGCTTCACTAAACCTAGGTCATTGTTAGCATCCTCTTGCACAGACAAAGTGTTGACTTGTCAAGAACCGAAGATCTGAAGAAGTGTGGTCAAGTGTGCCCAAGAGCCTGCCCGGAAGCACCAGATGATCAGCCTGCCAGCTGGACTTCACACACGCTGTCTCCAGCGGTAAGTGAAGCTTTTTTTTTTTCAGAAATCTTAAGTGGCTGCTTTCTACCAGGAAGGCCACCTTCCAATGGTAACCTTGCGGGACAAACAGGTTTGTCTTGAACCAAAAAGAGTCTGGGGACTGCCACTTGTGTGGGTGACAGAGGCAGCTCCGCGCGACTCACCTGCGCCACCTGCTGTGTCTGCTAGGAAGTGCACGAGACCCCTGAGAAACAGAAGGCGATCAATGGCAGTGGTCAGTGGATGGTACTTTCGTGCTTACTGTATTATGACTCAGAGGGATGTGCGTGAGGAAAATATTATCCTTGTTTCAGATGAGGATTCTTGAACTTCGAGGTTGCTCAAGTTCATATGACATTAAGTGGCACACTCGATTCTGTAACACTATACTATATCAAGCAATTTCACTTTTAGTCTTAGTGCAGCTAGCCTGTTAAAGTAGATGCTATCCTGAGTTTCAGAAACATGGGGACTTAAAGCTTAGAGACCATAGGTGTCTTTTCTGTGGCCCAAGTTGCTCATTGACTGAGTTCTATCTTTTCCTTAAGTCCTCAAAATGGACACAGGGATATAAAGTATATCACACTTGTAAACAGAGACTAAATCCCAGTAGCAAGTCTAGATGAAGTGCTTTGCTCATTGTTTTCCAATGAGCAGATGCATGCTTCTTTCCTAGCACATCTGGATGGGAAAACGTTGCACATGCCTGTGTGTGTGTGTATGGCAAACTGAGCTTTGTAAAGGATTCAGGAATCTCATGTTTGCCAAACTCTATCATAAATTGCATTGTTGCAGAGAAGATAAAAAACTATAGTACTTTTTTCTGTAAAAAATGGATTTCCTATTTAGAGCTTGTCTACAGTTAAGATAATCTTTACATTCATATTACTATAAAAATAAAAAAGATAAGAATAAACCACTTGACCAATTTCCCAGGGCTTCCCTGTACCCTACCTAGCATATGTCCCAGAGGTAAATGCCACACATCTGTCCACTACACTGTTTTCTGTGCACTCCCTCTCCTATCTGGAGAATGTGTTCCTGTATTATGGGATACCTTTGCGTGGAGAATGTGGAGGTCTCAAATTGCTTTCCATGTCTCCCCACTCAACAATACGATCGAGAGTTCTTTCCACGCCAGAGCCGACAGGCGGGTCTGCTCTGCTTATTTAAAACATTTTATGGAATAGGTTGATCATATTTTCACGCTTATTTCCCACCGATGGGCATTTGGTTTGTTTTTTGTATCTACTACTACAAATGCCACCACTTTGCACACCCTTGGGCTGTGCCTGAACGCATGGAAGATTCTCAAGGATGACAGAGCACGGAACTGCTAGGCTATAGAGAACGCATAGCACAACTACTGACAGTCAAACTGCCCTTCCCAAGCGCAGGACCTGACCAGCACCTCTGCCCTTCCCATTGCCTCTGCCAAGCCTTGTTACTGTCACTTTTAAATCTTAGTTTTCTTTTGGGTGAGATTATCTCAATGTTTGAAATTTCCATGCCTCTGATTCTTTGTGAGTCTGAGTAACTCGTCTTGTAGTCCTCAGTCACCCTTGTCCTAAATGACTCCTCCTGTTTGCTAGTATATAGGAATGCTTTCATTGTATTTTCAATGCATGGCATTATGGATTTACTTGTGTGTGTGTGTGTGTGTGTGTGTGTGTTGGAACTGTTTGGGAAGGAACAGGGGATGTGGTCTTATGGAAGGAAGTGTGTCACTAGGAGCGGTCTTTGTGGTATCATGAGGTTCATGCCATTGCCAGGGTACCTTCTCTAATTCTTGTTTGTGGGTCAGAAAGTGAGCTCTCAACTGTTACTCCAGCACCATGCCTATCTGTCTGCCACCATGCTCCCCACCATGATGGCAATGAACTCCTCTATTCCTCTGAAACTGTAAGCCCCCGAAATACTTCCTTTTATAAGTTGTCTTGGTTATGGTATTTAACACAGCAATAGAAAAGAAACTAATATAGAAGTGGGTACTAGACAGGCCTATTGCTGTGACAGGCCTGATTATGTGACTTTGGGAAAAAAATGTGGATGGCTTTGTGATTTAGAAAAGCAGTCAAATACTGTAAGCAGGGCTTAAGGAAACCTCCCAGGAGGAGCTTGGAGGGCAGTAGTGTAGAAAGTGACATGGACTGGGGAGGTCCAGCTCAATATGCTTCAGAGGGGAGCAAGGACTTTACCAGAAAGGCCATTAGGTGACACTTTGTCAAAGAACCTGGCTGACTTCTGCCCTTGTCCCAAGAATTTGCCTGAGGCTAAACTGAAAAGTAAAAAAACTAATTCTTTGGTTGAGCACATTTCAAGACAGCCTAATACTGACTCTGTTGTGTGATTCTCGGTCATCACTCTTATGCAGTTCTATAATTTAAAAAAAGTGGTGCAGAAAGAAATTCAAAATGTACAGTTTAAAGAGAAAAAGAGCAAAGCTTGCTTCGAAAGAGATAAGGAGATTAGGGGAAGGCCAAATTTGTCCTGGAGTAAAGAAAGGGGTACCGTTGGGGCAAGACTCTGTGCAGCTTAGCTTCCAACTAGTAAAATGACTAAGGAATTTTTGCCCCTAGAAAGCAGAAACAAAGGAAAAGCTGCTGCAGTGTGACCCCAGAGGTCCAGCGTCCATCCCAAGTACACAGCAGTGTGACCCCAGAGGTCCAGCGTCCATCCCAAGCACACAGCCAAATTTTTCAGTCTTGTCCATGTGGTCCTGGCTGTAGATCCATGAAGGATGCATGAGTAAAGGGTTATGGAGTCTTCCTCGATGGTTAAGGAAAGCCACTGAGCCCAGGCAGTGTATGGCAGGGCAGTCTCTGCGTGAAGGTCCTGGGAGAACAAGAGGCCCTGAGGAGCATTGCATGAAGCTGTAAAAGTGTAGCATGTGCTGTGTTGGAGACCCCAAGATGTTAGAGGTGCCAGGGGCATGGGATGTCTACAAGGGGGAGCTGCAGAGAGGGGGGGACCAACCCAAGAGAGAGAAGGGTGTTATAGACAGTAAAGGGTGTTATAGACAGTAAAGCAGGAGAGATGGAGTCATCTAAGCTCTCTGACATCAGAATAGAGCTACAGGGTCTGAAGTTTCCTGCTGGGTTTCAGTTTTGCTTTGGTCTAATATTTTCTGCTATTCTCCTCTTTCCTCCCTTCTGGGGTAGTAATATAAATTCTGTTTCATTGTATGTTGGAAGTATGCAGTTTACTTTTCGATTTTACAGGAGGTTACAATTAAGAGATAGCCTTAAGTCTCAGAAGAGACATTGAGCATTGGAATTTTATACAGTGTTGAGACTGGACACCTATGGAGACCTTTGAAGCTGGACTAGCTGAATTTTACATTATGATGTGAACCTAAGCATATGGGGCTCAGGGAGTGGAATGTGCTGGTTGAAGCGAATGCTTCCCATAGGCTCATGATTTTGAATACTTGGACCCCAGTTGGTAGAACTATTTGGGGGAGGTGTGACCTTGTTGGAGGAGGTGTATTACTAGGGTGGGCTTGGAGGCTTCAAAAGCCCACACCATTCTCTGTGTGCTCTCTGCATCCTGTTTGGAGCTCAGGATATGAGCTCTCAGCTGCTGCTTCAGCACCATGCCCACCTGACTGACTGGGCCATGGCCTTCACCATGATGGTGATAGACTTCTATCTCTCAGGAACGGGATGCTCCAATGAAACGCTTCCTTCTAGAAACTGCTTTGGTCATAGTGTTTTATCACAGCAATAGAAAAGTAACTAAAACACACACCCTCAACCCCATAAATAAATTAAAATTTCTTTTCATATTTATGCCTAATCCAATTGGATTCTGCCTGAATTAGTGGCAGGAATTGAAGACCAAACTTGATTTTCCAAATGGAAAGGCTGTACTTTAATAGCATTTATATTAACATCCTCTACTATAAATATGGCACTCACTAAAATTTTACATACATTACTATATATATCCATTCTGATACCCATTCTGTTCTGAGTTTTTCCATTACACTTGTTGGTATAAAATACAACAGCTATGGTGCTTTATAATGTTTATAACTAAAACGAGGTTGATGGAAAATAAATTTTGTTTCCAAAACTGACATGGTTAACTTTATGCAATTATTCTCCTTTTTGGAATTTTAGGGTAAGTGTGTGGTGTTCTGGGAGAACGTACACCGTTGCATCTTTGTATTGAAGACCTTGGCATTTATTGTCCCTTGTCTGGTTTTGAAAATGCTCACCAGGATATGTTTAGTTGTTTTTTTTTTTTTGCAAGAAGATACAATATTTCTCTGGATCTTCTGTCCTGTTTGTTGCTACAGTGCACACATTCCTTCAAACATGATTTTCTGATTACTTATGTAATTACTTATGCCTCATGTACCTTAGTTGCGACCTATTATCATTGTTTTGCGTAGATTTCTTTCTGTTGTGATTTCTTGGATTTAAAAGAAAGATCAAGCCAGATCATTGTATGTTATACACATGTTATGTGTTTGACAGTTGTATCTACTCTTCCCTATGTCCGTCTTTTGCTTGTATGTGCATGCGTGTGCATTTGTGTGTTTTATGGATACAGGTGCACGTGTGGGGAGAGGGGACAATCTCAAGTGTTACTCCTTTGGTACTTTCTGCCTTTTCAGATAGGTTTTCTTGTTGGCTTGGAAACTGACCACATATCCTAAACAAACTGGCTCCTGAGTTTTCAGAGAGCTGCCTGCCTCTGCCTGGCATCCTGCTAATGTGTTCCATCACACCTGGCTTTTCACGTGGGTTCTGGGGACAGGAACAAAGGCCTGAATGTTTGCAAGGCAAGGGTTTTACTGACTGAATGATCTCCCCAACCATTTATTTGTGTCTTTAGAAGCAATATTGTTCAGTTTTATGATGGGCCATAACATGTGTGAGCGTAAGTACATGCGTGCATGTGTATGCACGTGCACACTTTATTTTCAGCATCTTAAGAAACTTTGGTTTCTTAGACATGATAGCCATCATCTGTAACTAATTTAGGAAAATTCTCCTCCGTTCTCCAGGGGTCACCATCACTTTCAGGGCATCCATTCTGAACTGCAGTCAGTGTTTCATAGTTTGCTCCATATTGTCCCATACATCTCTTCCTTTATATTTTTATAATTTGTTTCTGTCTTTAATTTGCCTGTTTATCTTCAAATTTCTCTTCTAGTTTACTTTTCCGGCTGTAGCTTACTGGTTGCCTGAATCACCATCTCGTTCAAAAGCGATAGGCTTTTCTTTCATCACAGCGTTCTAGTTCCTCTTCTGACTCTGCCAGGCCGAGCTTAGGTCTTTCACACCCAGCCTCATGTTTTCAGTGGATTTTCTTAAATCATATTAAATATATCTATTTATGTATATATAAACAGATCTGTTTAACATGCACACACACATGCACACACGTACATTGCCTGTAAAATCCCGTGTCTGTTTTCTTTGCAGCTCTGTTTCAGCGTTCCATTCTTTCCATGGACTTATTCTGGGTTCCTGTGAGTTATACGATTTTTATCCAGAGGCTCATGTTTCCTGGAAATTTACCTAGGAGACTTTTCCTTGAGGCCTGGGTTGAAAACAAAGTCTATTTGTCTGGAGGGATTTGTTTACCCCTACCAGGTGCCTAGAAACAAGATCGGTTATGGGTCACGTGAAGGATGATGAGCCCTTCAGCATGTTTAGGCCACAGAAGTAACTTGAAGCGGGCTGGCGTTGGCACTGCCTCAGTGGGCACACAGTCCTCTGTGGCTGTTTTCTGCTAGCTCACCCTCTGAGCATGTAATATTTTGAGTAGATGGCCAGACTTTGGACCTGGGCCCAATTCGGTTTCCTTGCCTGTGTTGTTTCTAGGACTATACAATACAGTTCTGGAGGCTAGAAATTCAATACAAAGGTGTTGGTGAGACTGAGCCCTTCTGAAGTTGTGATGAAGGATCTGGAAGTTGCTGGTGTCTCTGGTGTCCCCTGCTGTATAGAAACTTGACCCTGATTTCATCCATTTTCTCTGTGGTGTGTGTGTGTGTGTGTGTGTGTGTGTGTGTGTGTATCCATGTCTAAATTTTCCTCTTTTGTAAGTACATCAAATCACACTGGCTCTGGACTTAGTCTGTGACCTCACTCTGACATCTACAGTGGCCCTATTTCCAAATAACGTCACATTCTGATGGAACATGGGCTATAATTTTAATGCATAAATGGTCACAGGAATGGTATCCAAACAACCACACTGCTGTTTGGCTGTCGACTTTGTTTGCAGTATCCATATGAATGGTCTATTGAAATGGAGGTTCCAGGTGACAAGGGACCAGCAGAAGCTTGAGGTAAATGTCAGTCAAATATAGGCTTACCCCTCTGAGTTTGTCATTTTTGTATCTAAATTATCCCTTTAGTGTTCCACAGTCAATCATGTGCCTAAAAAGACATTTGAAAAGTTTTAATCCATCTTCAGGTTCTCAAAAGGAGTATTTTCAAAATGAATATTTATTTCACGTTAGCTCTGGAAATGGGAACCCTTTGGTGCAAAACCAATGCAAAAGTTCTGCATAATTTCCCCCCAAAAGAAAAAGAATTTCAAATCACTCATTTACCGTGACCAACATTTTTCAGTAAACCTTCCAAATAGTCTTGCATTTGAAATAATATGAGATATGAAAGCTAGGAAAACGTAAAAAAAATCAGGTAGGAATTTGATGCTTAGACAAAGGAAATATTTATTGGCATTGTGCACATTGCTTGGACTGGTGAGATGTTAATGTGAATTTAGAACCATTTGTGATAGTTTTCTTTGCTTATATGCATTCAAAAAAAATTGTTGTAAATCTGCCAGTAATTCCATCCAGCAGCAACCTGCAGGTCTAGACCAGGAAAAAATACTGTTTACTCAAGTGGACCTCAACAAGTAGGCCCATTTGCTTAGGTGTTCAAGCTGTAAAATTCCCAGATATACTCTGTGATTGCTTCTGCCGAGATAACGGTTTCTCAACAATTCATTTCTCAAATTCTAGGAAGGAGATTCACTGAACCATGCCAGTTTGAAATTTCGATTAGTCTTTCCCACCAAGTTCCTTCCCAACCATATAACAAACCCTGAGTACCTTCCGGGAGCTCCTCTCACCTCCCCGCTCACAGCTCCACTGCCTATTTTCTACAGGTCTTCCTTGGGGCCATGGCAGAACCTCATATTACACCCTGAAGGCATCTTCCTTTTTAATCCGCACCTTCTCTATCACTTCCACTTGGAACTGGCTAGGGCATTGCCTCTTAGTGACTCTTGTCTTCTCATGCCCTCCTCATACCTCAGTCAGAGAAGACCAATATCAAAAGAAATAAATTGTGCATTTATTATTTGTGTTCACAGTTGAATGCAGGTGCGCTCAGAATGTAGTCCCCTGGGGATGTAGCTCAGTCGGTAGAGTGCTTAATTGACATGCAGGATCCCTGAGTTCAGTTCCCATCACTGCACAAACTGGGTATGGAGGTGGACCCTTGGAATCCCATCAACCAGGAGATGGAGAAAGGATCAGAACTTCAAAGTCATCTTTGGCTATGCAGTCAGTTCAAGGCCAGCCTGGACTACATACAAGCCTGTCTCAAAGACAAATGCAAAACAAAGCAAAGGAGGTTCCTGGAATAAAATGCAAAATATCCCACCTCAACTGGGCCCAGTCTCAGACTCTAGGGACAGAGTCGGCACTAAGCATCTCTCACTGATGCACACTGTGTGTTTGTCACCTATTTGCATGTGCGTGTACTAGTGCGTACAAGTGTGTGCACTCACATGTGTGTGCATGTGTGTTCCTCCCAGGTTCTCCTAGTGGAGCCAATAAGCATCAGAGTCTCTTCTCCAAATGCAGGCCCTAAGAAAAGCATAATCCTGAAAAGCAAGCATATAAACATAGAAGTTTGAACATTTAACTGCCCACTGCTTTGAGGTTAGCATTTGCAGTAGGAAGAAAGCTTACCTGAAAGCCAGCGTCCGTCAGAGCTACCCAATGCCATGGCTAAAGAAAGCAATCAGCTTCCCCCACTTTTTGAAGCGTGCTAAATGGCAAAGAGGAGGGGAGATCGGATGACTGCTTACCCCACGAAAATGAGTGACTGCATGGTCCATCCCAGAACTGTGACTGGGTTTCTAATTGGGACAAGAGAATCTGCTAATCTTCACTGGCCCACTGAGAGTTTTACCAGATTCAACCAGGGTTGATTACACATTACAAAACCCTCAACACATCAATAATTTCAGTGGCTGAAAGTAAGGAAACTCCTTCTTTTCTCCCATAAGGCTAGAGGCAGCCAGTCTCGATGATGAAATGGCTTTATTTTCCCCCAGGGACTCTGCTTGCCTCTCCTCTGTCATTCTCAGTGGGCAATTCATGGCAAAGATGGCTGCTTTTTAGTTCTCAATATGACATCCAAACATCAGTTAGCAGAGGAGATGGCTTTGGGAGCCAGCTTCCTTTAAGGACACATTCTGCACGTTAAACATAGCGTTCATTGAGGGGTAGATAGTCATATGACTTCCACTAGTTGCAGGGGAGGCTAAAGAGGTAGTCTGTTTTAGATGGCCATGAGCCCTATTAAGACCAGGAGTGTTTTGTTGCTGTGTTTTCCTGAGGGAGAGAGTTGGGCACCATTAGCAGACTGGCCTCAGTTCAACTCTGAGGACTATCAGTCAGGCATATGTCATTCCTCTCTGGCTGCCATCATGTTCCTTTGTAAAGCTTCTGTGGATTTTTCCCTATTCACACATGTAGACATGCAAGGAAGATATCACAATGGTCTCTGCTTGTTCAGACGACTGTGAGAAAATACTATGAAATGGGATGCTTGTACGTAGCAGGAATTTATTTCTCAAGTTCCAGAGGTTGGATTTGAAGATAAAGCAAGGGGCAGGTTCAATGTCTGGTGAGGGCTCACTCCCTAGGGCACAGATGGAGCCCCCTTGCTGTTTCTCCTGTGGTGTAGGGGCTAACTTTCTGGGGTCTCTTTCATAAGACCACGAATCCCACTTATAAGGACCTTGTCCTCATGATCTAATCACATCTCAAAAGCCTTACTCCTAATTCCAACACTTGGGAGTTAGGATTTTAGTTCATTATCACATGATGTGTATCAATACATGCACAATATTGTTTGATATATATTTATATCTATTCCATTTACCCAATAAAAGCAAATATTACACTTTTACTTCTTAAGGGGGAAGAATGCAGGGTCTTGCTATATAACCCAGGCTGGCTTTGAACTTGTGATGCTCCTATCCTAACTTGCTGAGTGTTGGGATTACAGGTATATAGCGCCATGCCCAGCTCAGGAATTATATTATTAAAAACAACTATTGCAAAATGAAGAGGGGACAAAGATTGCTAAGAGGCAGAGGAGTTTGCTGTGAGATTGTGTTTCCTCCTAGGAATATCAGAAACTATAGGCACAAAGTCTCAGTCAACACAATTGCCCAAACAAGGAGGACGCCAATGAACATGCCAAAAATGGATGGAGGAAAGCCCATGAGGCTTCAACCCTACACAAAGGAATATAGGCAGATGAATTAAGGTGGTAGCGGGAGACGTGGTTCTCCCCAGGGAAGAACATACAATTGGTTGTTCAATGTCAAGTCGTCAGCTATGAAAACATACATATATGAAACACTGTGTGAACTCAACATGTTATATTTAGGAACATATTATATATATTATATATATAATATATATATATACACACACACACACACATACACACAATAACAATTTGAAAAGAGGCCATGAGTGGGGAGGGGTATCTGGGTGAGTTTGGAGGGCAGAAAGGAAGGGAGAAGCTGTAACTTAAAAACATCTCAAAAAAGGGAAAAATCAAAAATAGTAAGACCACATAAAATGTTTTAATGGGCCAAGTATGGGTACTCAGGCCTATAATACTAGCCCTTGAGATGTGGAGCCAGAAGGATCAGAAGTTCAAGGTCATCCTCGTCTGTGTAGTGAATTTGAGACCAGCCTGGGACACATGAGACCATATCTTACCCTCCCCAGCCCTGGGGGAAAAAAGTGTCTTAATTGTATCTGAGACTGTTCTTCACAAACTCACAGGTCAGAATTTCACAAACCCAGACCAAAAAATAATCATTTTTTTTCTTCCCATTCTTCCATCCAACCCCCAAGTGAGTCGCCACAATCAAAAGCAATCATGGAAATATTTGGATATATCCCCTAGGCTAACTTCACAGTTTAATCATTAGCCCGCCGCGGTCATAGGCTGTGAATTTTTGCAGACAGATCTTTCCACATGTGACTCTCCTCTGTTTTGAAGGCAGGCAATTCTGGGTTTGGCTTTGCCATTTGTCACTGGTGCAGGTCTCAGACGGGTCTAGATTTCCTCTTCACAGTCCCCGAGTTCACATTAATCATGGAGTACCAGATCCATTCCAGCATAGGTTGTCCATACACAGAGAAGGCAGAGCTCTAAGGAGCAGTGCTAAAGGCAACAAGATACTACCTGTCAATCAGATGACCTTGGGACAGCCCTGGTGCTCTGACCCACAGCTTCATAGGTTTTGTTTGGGTTGTGGTTGAACAAAAGGATGAAATAAAACAAGATGACCCAAACCCAGCTCCATGCACAAGGAAAGGCAGTTAAAACCCAAGGAACTCTAAGGTGGACCCAAAGTCCTAATTAAAGCATGTCTTTCATTTCTAGTTGGCTTCTTTAAAAGTCTAATTGGGGCCAAAAACTGAGGCTTAGCTGTGTTGGAAGCCCTCTCTCGTTTCAGTTTCTGAATCCTTTCATACCCTTGTTACCTTTCTGTTACTTCAATTCTGTAATCTGAAAGCCTTGAACCTTGCACTTGGCTGGACCCTCAGCTTGTCACTGCTCCCAGTTCCAAGGATGTGGGAAGGGAGTCAAGGTCTGGTTCTGATATCTTCACTCCTCTGCCTCTGCTAATTCAATTTCCCAGAGGGCAGGCAAATACCCAGCGCTGGACTTGCTCTCCACTTACCTCTGTTTCCTTTCACAGACGGGCAGGTCCCCTTGTTCACAGGTGCCACCATCTATAGTCCCAGAGACGAGGCTACTCTCACCAGGCCTCCAACTTCACAGGGGCAACCATTAGTCTCTACGTACAAGTATGTCACCTCTTGCAGGCCCCTCTGCCAACCACACTTCTCCATCCTTAAAAGGACAACCAATCAGATTCACAGACTATTCTCTCCTCCTCCTGGGAATCTTCATGCCCAGCCTTGTTCTGGAAATACAGCAGGGACCTGTGAATTCTGCAGCTCAACTCCTGCCCAGCAAGGGTACCTGGTACCCTGCAATGACAAAGACCCTTTGGCTCCCTTCCTCTTAGCTATGGGGATGGGTAGGGACTAGCAGGTAAGAACTCACTTGTCATCAAGACACTCTGCTCTCTCGGTGGCTGTCTCCACGGCCTTCCTTTAGTCTGTGGTTGGATGGGGAGGTGGAGAGAGAGAGAGAGCTCTGCACAGAAGCTGTTTGTTCAGCAGCTCCTCACCTGTCCTCTGAACTTCACTTTAGAATGTGGGGCTTCCTGGTGAGTTTTGTTCCTTGCTTTGAGCCTACAACACAATTTGGTTTCAATATGGCAGTTCCATTTCCTGAACAGGCCTTGTGGATTTTACTGAGCCTGCAAGGTCATACTTAGTGCAGGAGAGAAGGCAGGAGCAGCGGTATCTGGTTCCATCTCATGACGGCCCAGTCACTGGCATGCACCTTCAAGTGCAGTGAACACGGGGTAAGTCAGTGACGATGTAGGTGCAAACCAAGTCACCTATTCCTCCATAGAGCTAAGAGAAAGTACAGTGTTGACCCAGAACCCAGACATATTTCTACTGAAACAGTTCCTGTGTGTTGCTAGGGCCCAGTTTTATGTATTTGGAATACCCAGATCAAATCATATCAAAGATTTTCATTCCATATCATGGAGATATTTGTGGATAAAACTCTTATTAATCTGATGGGTAGACTTGGTCTCAGCACTCAACAGTGTTAATAGAAGGAAAGTTGGAAGAAGAAATGCATTTGCCTGGTGCCCTGGAAGATTGCTTTGAAGGAATCACTTTTCAAAAATATTTTCCAGCTGTTGTTTCCTTCCTGAATAATCTGTGCCTAATTCAATTTGTGGCACCTTTTTCTTTTCCAGAAGGCAAATTGTCCACAGATGGCTCTCTGCGTTTAGTGTATGATTAGCTGCTTTGGGCTGAGGTTTTTACTAAATTGTCGATGAATGATCCTGTCAATACATGGGAGAAGGTATTTCTTCCACATGATGTGGTTTTTTTTTTTTAGTCACATGGCACGAGGCAGAAGGCTGCACGTTCTCTGCAGAAGACTCCCTTAGAAAGGTCACAGCAACCTCTAAGATGACTCAGGGCAGGTGCTCCCTGCTGCTGTGTTACTGCTGGGGAGCCAGAGTCAAGGACACTCACAACTATAGTTTAAAAAACAAAGCTGGCTTTGGAAATGGCTCCATCCCCATACACCACAAAAGTGTTAGCAAAATATGACCCTGCAGGGCCTGCAGATACCAGTTTCCTTCCGACTTCATCGTTTTCCCACTGGCTCCCTTTCCCAAGGATGCTGTAGGGATGTTAGAGGCAGAAAAGGACAGAAAGCAGCAGAGGACACTGGGGCTGGGTTAACCCAGAACCTAAGTTGTCACCTAGGCCTGAGATGGAGAAGAATCAGGAACTTATCAACAGGGGAAGCTGTTGATTGACACCATGCAGGTACAGTGGGCAAATCCAGATTATTAGGGTCAACTTGCTCTGTGGACTTTGTTATGGCCCTTTTAACTCTGTGAGTCAGCCTCCAAAATACTAGTGGCTGTGGCAAGAACAGGGCCCAGGTTGGCGAGAGTCAATTAATAGGACAAGGGTCATGTTTGCTTCTTTCCACTTCCCCCATAGGGACAGTGTCTTTCACTTTGCTGCTATAACTCTATTCCTTATAAAAAGTTACTGGAGAAACTCTTTTTTCCTCCTTTTCTTTTTCCTTCCTTCCTTCCTTCCTTCCTTCCTTCCTTCCTTCCTTCCTTCCTTTTCTGAGATGGTTTTTCATTGTAGCCCTGGCTGTCTTGGATCTATGTAGCTCAGGCTGGCCTTGAACCTCCTGCCTCTGCCTCCTGAGTGCTAGGATTAAAGGTGTGTGCCACCAAGTCAGCCTACCAGAGAAGTTCTAATTCTTGGTGTCTTAAAATGTTCTGGTTTCTAGGGATTCCTCAAGGGATTGGTCCTAACAACCTCCTCTTTGGCTACAAGATTCTGTGGATTTTCAGGTACTTTGTAAAAGAAAGCGGTTTATTTGAGGCTGGAGAAGGTATCTCAGCTTTTCCAGAGGACTTGAGTTTGTTTCCAACTTATGCTAGATGGGTCTGACATTTCTTCTGGCCTCTGAGGGCACTGTACATACATTGCATACAGCCCAGCTAGACACACACGCACATATATAAGTGAAAATAAGCTTTAAAAGTGCTGTACGTCCACCCATAGACTGTCTCTCTCTTGATGACTTGCAAAACCAGCATAGTGAAACACGCTGTAAATAACTGCACTGCTTAGAGAAGGGCAGGAAGAAAGTCTGCACATATTCAGTACAGACACAAAATGTTTGCCTTTGTATTTTAGGTCCTCAGTTGAATCCACGGACATGGGGCTAACCGTGTAATTTTTTAAAGCGGTAGAAGGGACTGAGTAATCCGGATATTCCAGCCATATGTGAGCTCCCAGCTCCCGGCAGAGCTGTGGATTAATCTTATTTTGCCCTGCTGTGTACAATGCAGAGCCCACATTCCTGGGAGGGATGAGTCTTTGCTACACCGAGTTCATTTCACGAACACATCGCATCTCTTGGGAGCTCGCAAGAATGCAAACCTCAAACCCTTTCGGTCAGTCTTCATTTTCATAAGGGCCTGCAACTGATTAGTGTGTACAGCTGAGCTTGAGGGGGCTGATTGAGTCAAGTGGTCTTCAAGTTATGGGCTGCCACCCATCAGTAAGTTGTGAGGACACCTCAGGGGTGTGACCCAAATTAAAAACTATCGTGTGGCGAGAACATGAGAATACAGTCTATACGGTGAGAGTAAACATTGCGGAATGTTTGCTTCAGTTATAGGTATACAAGGGCACGCGTTGGCATATTGTGTAAACCATACTTTCTCAGTGGGTCATGCTAAGAAGCCTTTGCAAACCACTGAAGTTATCATTTGACTGGTCATTCCTCAAGGCCTCTGTGCTTTACCCTGTCATCAAGACCCACCAGAGCCCTATCTGTTCAGTTAAGAGCCCTGTGCAGAGACAGAATCAGAACACACTTCAGAGTCCCCACCGTTTGCATACAGCTCAAAGTGAAATATGCCAGCAATGGCTATTAATAAGGAATTGACTGAAAACTTATCCCAAACCATTGTGTGTGTTCCTTTGATTAGACCATTTGTTGAAGCTATCCTGCTTCTCCTTTTTGAGTCTTGAGTGCAAGTTACCTTTGGGGAGGAACTGTATTAGCTTTGCTGTGTTTTTCCTTTGCCACTGAAGATAATCTTAACAGCCTTACATCTGCATTTGTCAGTCATAGCACCTAGTGTAGAGTAGCATTGGGAAGCAATGGCCCTGTGCTGTCTTGTTGACACACCTTCTTTGTGTTACCTTCTGCACCGTGGAGGCCTTTTATGTGATTCCCAAGTGGGGAAAATGTGAGGATGATTGTGCTATGTTTACACAATCAACAAACACAGTGATTCTTGTATGTTCTGAAAGATACCATGACACCATGCAGCCATGACTTCACCACCATGGTGAAGTGTGCCTCAAACTAAACAACAACAAAAAAAACCAAAACCCAAACAAAACAAAAAACCTTCCTTTATGAAAAATGTTTTTAGCTTTGTTGTATTTGACAAGATAACTTCTCAGGAAGTGTGTGTGGCATAATAAAAGCTCCTGCTTTGGGGATCCCTGAAGGAGTAAACTTTAGTTAAATCTAGTTTATTCAGCTCTTTCTGTATGCTGGGAATTGTGCAGATGCCCAATAGAGAAAAGCAAAGTTCTTGTTCCCGGTGGCTGTGTGTGTGTTACACATATTGGTGTGGATGTGTACATATATGCAAATGGAAGCCAAAGGTCAATAAAGGGTGTCTTCCTCAATCATTTTCCACATTATTTTTGGAAATAGGGTCTCTCATTGAACCCGGAACAAGCCCCAAGTGCCCTCCTGTCTCTGCCTCCCCAGGGCTAGGATTACAGACACTTACTATAGCACCTGGCTTTTTATGTGGGCGCTGGAGATCTGAATGCAATGCTCATGCTTGCATGGTGAATATTTTACCAACTAAACCATCTCCTCAGCCCTCCCAGGCTCCTTTAGTGTAGAAAGGAGGCAGATAGATAGGTATTTAGTTATCAGAGAGGCCAAAAATCAACAAGGAAGCATGTGCCTCTGCTTCCTGACAGAAAATACAATGTCATCAGCTACCATGACACCATGCAGCCATGACTTCACCACCATGGTGAAGTGTGCCTCAAACTAAACAACAACAAAAAAAACCAAAACCCAAACAAAACAAAAAACCTTCCTTAAGTTTCTTGTTTCATATAGATATTTTGATGTACAACAAGAAAGTAATGGATGCACTATATTCAGTTGGCCAGGGAATGGCTCCTTTTACCAGGACAAAACACAGGAGACCCACATAAGAAAAATAACTTTGTTATTAAGCATATACAGTCATACAAAAGCACTTCATAGTATTACATCCATGACTATTGGAATATCAGTTTGACTGTTATATATCTGATATAAATAATGGACAAAGATACTGAAGTATATGACCAGTCACTGGGAAGTAAAAACGGACTCATGAACCACTCAGGGACCAGCCTCTGGGAATCTGACAAAACGTGCTGAGCTTCCTGAGGGCTGTATAGCCCAACTGTCCTTTCCATGGTTTCTCTCTGACGGTAACATTGCAGAAGTATATAAAGCATGTCATTTCATCTTTAACATTTGCAGCCCTTGTTTTCTTAGCCCAATAGAAAATTATCTTTGAAATGCTGTGAACATATGTGATTATTGTGTCAGGAAACAATGCATCTGTTTCCCTGAATACATGACCGATAACTCTAGGTGGCTCTATTCTACTAATTGGCTCAGATTCCAGCAAATAACTTTCCTCTTTGGAAAAGCTGCCTGGCAGATCATTTCACGGCTTGAAGGAGGTGGCAGCCAAGGCTGTCTCTGTGAGGCAGCCAGGATGAGGGAAGAGGAGGGAAATGATGCTCAAAAATAAGATGGGGAGTTGTTTCCTGAGACCCCCAAGATGAAGTATGATGGCTGGTCTTGAAGAAGATCTGTCCCAAGGCCAAGGCTGTTCCGAACCTTGGAAAGATGACATGACCTATCTGAACCTAGCTGGGTGCTCTACACCTGGTCTTTGGGTGACGTTATACTCTTCTTTCCCTCAAAGGTCAATGGACACTTATCATTTACCTCTTGGACAATGGACTCCACACAGCAATATGACTTTATTCTGTAGCAAGTATTGGAGAGTAACATAGAAACCAAGAAAAGCCAACATCCTCTTTGTACCCACTCTTTAAAAAACAAAAAGACTTTCTTTTACATTATCTGTGTGTGTATCTACGTGTATATATGTGCATGTGAGTGCAGATGCCACAGAAGCCAGGAGAGGGCATTTGGTCACCTGGGATGGGGTTATAGGAGTTTGTGAGCTGCCTGATGCAGGAGCTGGAAATTGACCTCTGGAAGAGCAGCAGCATCATTAACTAAGTCATCTCTCCAGTATCCTACTCATAATTATATTTATTATTATCATCATTATTATTTTTGAGATAGGCTCTTATATATCCCAGACTGACCTCAAACTTGTTATGTAGCTGAGGCTGATCTTGAACTCCTGACCTGCCTATTTCCACTTCTCAGGTGCCAGGGGATTACAGGTGTATACCACAGCATCTGGTTCCTAATACTTTTTTTTGTTGTTGTTGTTGCACAGGAAAGCTAATTCTCCCTCTGGAACTGGGAAGGGGGACCAGTTTTTCCTGAACTAAAATGCATGTCTTCCTTACATTTTTTCAATGAGTTTTTATTCTCAATTCTTTATAACATAGAGGCAATTTATTGCTAAGTCTTACTTGTGGGGATATTAGAAAAATTGAACAATTCTACTAAAGGGTTGAGGGAGGTATTAAAAAATAAAACATTTTTGTCATGAGATATGAAGTGATTCAGTAAATCTGTTTTATACTGTCCTTCCTCCCAAAGGCCTTCCCATGGGATTTTGGGCAGAAGTTTGCTTAGATAGTAAAGCTTTGATATTTTTTTTTCTATCCAAAAGATACATGAGCAATAATGCTTTTTCACTAAAAAACCCCCATGATCTGGACAAGTAGAGGACATACTTTGGTCTTATAGTTAGTAGTCCAAGTTTTGAAAATCTGAGGAGTAATGATTACCCAAACTGACATGGTCCAGCAGATCGAGGTTACCAAATACAGGCTCTTGTATGTTTTACTGGAGATAATTATCTAGGAGAGACTCATGAATCCCAGCTATTATGACTTGCACTTCATTCTTTTAGTACATTATCCTGGCCTCTGGCCCAGCATGGAGTGTGCTTGTATTTTACCAGTATTCAGCAATAAAGATTATGTTTCTACACACATTTCACTGTCTAGAAAAAACAGAGGTTATAAAATTCCTCATAAAAAAGATGGACATAATCATTGCTCATAGAGCCTTGCATAGTTTTGAGACTTCATCCATCCACACCCTTTAAACTCTGGGTTCTATAAACAGGCAAGCTTTAAATAGATTCCAGGTGGGACTTGACTGTGGTTGCATCTATTTCTCCAGGAACCCATGATTGACAAGGCCATCTGGGGTGATGCTTAGGTTCTGGAGAGACTGAAGGTAAAGGAGGAAGAGACAACAAACAAGCAATGCAAGTGTGTGTTTGCCTTTACCATGACCTGATGGTGGACAGCCACTGGGGATTTGGCATGAGTGGGTGGGAACCCTGCCTTTCTGACAGGAGGCGGCCAGCAGGCAAGCAGGGATGGAGGGAGGGAAGAAAGCAAGAGAAGTAAAGGGACTGAAGGAAGGAGGAAAGGGAGAGGAAGAGAGAGAAGAGAGGGACAGGAGGGGAAGCGAAAGAGCATTGGGCCACCTGAGCTCTGTAGACAGAACCCCTTCTCATTGCTCAGGAAGAATGGATAGCGCAGGGTCATGCAAACCCCAATAGCAGTTTTCTCCCGACCAGCTGTCTCGTAGGGGTGGGGAGAAGATGGGGGCTAAGAGGCTACGGGGAAAAGCTAAAGGGAAACCTCTTAGAAATAAAGGGGACACTGAAGGGTAGCAAACAGAGACTCTAGTGCAGGTGACCATGTGAACAAGATCCCTTGGGAAGCTCAAGAGAACCCCAAGACAGGAAGGAACCTGGCCTCTTGGTCCTTTCTGGGAACACGATTCCCTGAGGATCTAGAAGGACTCAGGGAGACATGGGGGAATGTGCGTCTCTCCAAGCCGCCTCCACCTGGCCCACAAGAGAGTCAAGGAGACCTAGGATGGGCATTTTAACTAAATCAGGAGAAAGTGGTGGGAAGTTATGCCTGCTTAGAAACAATTCCTTGCCCTCCTCTATATCAGAGCCCTCTCAGCTGTGCATTATTCCCAGGGCACCAGTTGGCTTTGCCGACTCCGGATGATGACTCCAAATACCTCAAGAGCAGATTAATCTGCCTCTGGTGATCTAGCTTTAGTGAAGCCTTTCTCAATGCCTCCCTGTCACCCTTTGCCAAGATTCCAGGCCAGCACCTTCCCTCCAGCCTTGATTTAGCCAGGGTCAAAACTGAAGAGCCATACTCCCAACAGCAGAGGGTGAATGAATAGTCAAGTATTTTGAACATAACTTTCTTTTTAGAACAGACCTTTAGTACACTTCTAAGAGCCCATTTTGCCATTTTCTCCCTTTTGGAACTCTGTCCAAACTTAAGTTTCTGTGGGAACAATGAACTTAGAAATTCAGAAGCTCCAGAAAAACTAGGATGTTAAGGAAATCCACCCAGCAGCTCTTCAAGAACCATCATGTCCTGTTGCTGGTGGGATGTGCAGGACACTTGGGAAGCAGAATAAGCTTTAGGCCTCCAGTGGTAATTTTCTTCAGATGCTATGACTGGGCGGGGCCATGCTTTTCTTCTGGTGACATGAAGATGGGATGTGCTATGGATAAAAGTTTCTGGGGGCCTCGGAGTCTCTTGTTTCAGTTCTTCTGGGGTAATCATCCCCAGAGCCAAAGTCCAGGGTCTCCGGGTAGCTGGAAAATTCCTGAGGTAGGGGGGCGTCCTCTGCTGAAGAGTGAGTCCGGTGCCCGAACACCTTCTCCTGCAGCTCGGCGATGTCATTTCGGATGTCAGCCAGCACAAGCAGCAGGAAGTCGAAAGAACCCGGGGGTCCCTGTGCACATGGGAGGAATCAAAGCTGTGAAATTATAGCTACTTGTCAAAGCAGCACCCTGCCAAGTTTTGCTGCCTGTAAGTCTGTGGCCTGTGGGTGACTACCTGCTAACCACCTCTGTAGCCTACATAGGGTAGACCTAAGGACTACATGAGCAGCTTGAGGGCCTCAGGATTGTCTTCCAGTCCCTCGTCTCACACATGAACCCTGGTGATGCACACAGCCACCTCTCCTTTCTCAGAGGAGTTTCCAAAGAAATCTGGAAGTCAGAGTGGTAGTCAAGAGTTTAAGATTCTGCTGGATTAGAACCAACCTCTTCCAAGCTATGTGGCTGTGGCAAATGACCTGATTTCTTTGTTTAAGCTTGTCCCTCCTGTAAAATGCAGACTCACCACCACAGGTTTCCACCAGGCTCAGAGGTAGACATTTAAATGAAATGAATGCAGAGGGCTGAGAGAGAATGAAGAGTTCAAAATGTTTTCTACTCTTAAAAAAAATCAAGTTAATGTTTATAGGAGGAGCGGCTAAATGAAGCTGAGAGTATGTTGTTCCTTATTGTCTAGAAAGATCTAACTCAAACCTTCCTTATTCTGTTATTAGATATTATTTATCATGTAAAATATCTGGTAAGCTTTAATTTTTATGCAGTGCTATAGTGGAACATGATGCAAAGAAAAACTAAAAGCATTTAAGCATGCATGTTCTGAGTACATTAGAAGTTGAAAGGTAAAATCACTATCGACATTTAAGATGGATGCCATTCAGCAACTTCTACCTTAGAAGCTACAAGAAACACCTTGACACATTTAGATGCAACATTCTGCTGTCCTCTAACCCTCACCACACACCTACAGGGGGTGTGACAAATTAGATCCCTCTGTGTAGATGAGGAACGAATGTCTAGAGATGTCAGGTAAAAGCCTGAATTCACAAAGCTAATAGGAGCAAGAGCTGAGATGGTAACCAAGGCCTCTTGGTCCTTTTTCAGAACACACACCTGCTCCTCCAGAAGGAACAGACTTGCTTGCATTTTCATATTTCTGCTCATTTATTAATCTCCTGGATATTGTACGCACACATGGCAAATTTCTTCTTAAGCCCAGGGAGCCCTTTTGCTCTTTTATTGGAAAGAGTGGGCATAGCACAAGTGTTCTTGGTTATGACAACATATACATTTCTATTCTTGTCCTTTTGTGTGTGTGTATATGTTGGTTTGCATGAGAATGGCACTCATAGACTCATATGTTTGAAAACTTGGTTCTCAGTTGGTGGAACTGCTTGAGGAGGGTTAGGGGGTGTGGTATTATCAGAGGGTATGAATTAGTAGGGGCAAGCTTGGAGATTTCAAAAGCCCATGCCAGTTATCTCTCTGCCTTGTGTTATGGATCAAATGTAAGCTCTCAGCTACTTTCCCAGCACCTGTCTGCCATGCTCCCCACCATGGTGGTCATGGACTTGAATCCTCTGAAATTGTAAGCCAATTAAATCTTTTGTAAGTTTTTTTTTTTGAGAAATGTGAGAAGCTTTTGGGACTTTGGATTAGGAAAGTAGTTGAATGGCATAAGTAGAGCTTAAAGAAGGACCATTCTAGTAGGAGCCTGGAAGGCAGTGCCCAAGAGGTTTCAGAGAGGAACAATGTTAGAGGTCATTATTATGGTATTTCGGCAAAGAATGTGACTGATCATAGTGTTTTAGCATAGCAATAAAAAAGTAACTAAGTTTCTCTCTCTCTCTCTCTCTCTCTCTCTCTCTCTCTGTGTGTGTGTGTGTGTGTGTGTGTGTATGGGTGCATGTGCACAGGTATGTATGGGTCCAGGAGTCAACTTGGTTGACATTCCTCAGACATTGTCCACTTTGGGTTTTGGTTTTTTCTTTTTTGAAAAAAGATGTATTACTAGCCTGGAAATGCTGATTCTGTTAGGCTGGCTGGCCAGCAAGCTGCAGGGATCCCTCTATCTCTGCCTCCTCAGAGCTGGATTACAAGTGCACTCTGCTAACATTGGCTTTTTCACATGGACTCAAGGTATTGAACTCAGCTCCCCTTGCCTGCATGTCATATCCTATACAGACTAAGCCGTCTCCCTCAGCCCTTCTTTCAAATGTCTTCTGATGCATTTGGAAATGGGTTCCTGGCATGGTGACCTTCAGAAGAGATATTCCACATACAGATTATCAAGATCAAAGAAAAAGTAACTTCAGAAAACAAATTTTAAAAATTCAAACCAGCTGCTTAAGGCATCTAGAGCTTTCCTCCTGACCACAGACCCAATTGCCTGCATGACAGCCAAGGAGGGCGAGCTTCTGCTACTAAGAGCCACTCTCCTATGCTGTGAAATAATCCTTTTGTACACTGTGAAGATGTGCTACTCTCATTGGTTTAATAAAGAGCCAACTGGCCAATAGCTAGGCAGAAAGATGTAAGGCAGGAGACTGAGACTGGGAGAATGCTGGGAAGAAGAAGGATGCTGTCGCCAGGCAGACGCAGAGTGAATAGGACATGTAGAGAATGAAGTAACAAGCCATGAGGCACATGACAGCACATAAATTAATAGAAATGGGTTAATTCAAGTTGTAAGAGCTATTTAGTAACAAGCCTAAGCTAATGAATACTATTTATAAATAAGTCTCTGTGTGGTTAGTTGGGAACTGGCTGGTGGGACAGAAACTTTGGCTTACACATATATTTTAAAGTGTTTAAACATTATTTGTGTGGGGATATGTATATTATGGAGGTCAGAGGACATTTGTGACAGTCTGATGTGGGAGTCCCCTCTGTGTGCTGTGATTGCCATTAATGAATAAAGAAATTGCCTTGGCCTATTGATAGGCAGAACTTGTGTAGTCGGGGAAAACTGGACTGAATGATGGGAGAAAGAAGGGCGGAGTCAGGGGGATGCCATAGAGCTGCTGCCGGAGATAGATGTGTTGAAATTTTGCTGGTAGGCCATGACCTTGTGGTGATATACAGATTAATAGAAATGGGTTACATTAAGATGTAAGAGTTAGCTGATAAGAAGTTAGAGCTAATGGGCCAAGCAGTGTTTTAATTAATACAGTTTCTATGTGATTATTTTGGTTCTGGGTGGGCCGGGACAAACAAGCGGCCTGCCTCAACAGCAGTCAATTCTCTTCTTTCAACATTTGGGTCCTGGAAATTGAACTCAGGTCATCAGGCTTGATGACATAGTGCCTTTACCCACTGGGCCATCTTGCCAGCCCCAGCTCTACCATTCTGAGTGCCACACCATTGAGCGCACCCCCGCTGGGTAAGCAGGCCAGACAGTGCAACTTACCGGAGACCCTGGCGGCCCAGGTGCTCCTCTCTCCCCCTAAAACCAAAAAGTGAGGGTTAGCATTCTGGAGCACATCTGTCTCTGGCTAGACACCCACCACCCACAACCGTCCTCCTGCAGGAAATAAGCTTCAAGTTGAAGCTGGGCCCAGGGGACTTATTAGAACCGGAAAGCTTAGGCAGAGTGTCTTGACTCCTGAGTGCTCACAAGGCTGTATATTTTCCAAGCAGATCTGATAAGGAATCCTGTCTTTCTAGGCAGTGTGTGAAACACCAGCCTTTCTGAAACACGCAGCTGTCAGCTCTCAAGAGGGAAGCCAGCACTTGTGTAGGATGGAGCTGTGTGTGGCTCTCCACCTGAACAAGGGAGGCCCTTCTATAACACAACGATTACCGAGACACACGAGTGTGGTTGTAACTACACAGAGAGGCTTACATCACCACACCCAGCCTGGAATTCGTTTCCCCCCAGTGTTGCATGTGCTTCAACAGCTTAGGATTTTCCAGCATTATGGACTGTGGGGCTTGTCATTCTCAACTTGTATATCTGTGTTTCAACTGGCAAAGATAAATGGGGTTTGCCGAGCTTCACTGGATGCCCAAGGGGGTAGAAACACCTGTAGCTATTAGGACCTACCTTGGAGCCATGTCTTCCTGGTGCTCCTGGTGGGCCCTAGAAGACACAGCATCTGATTTAACTAAAAAGGAAATTACAGGACAAGAACATATTTCCCCCCAGTATTACATGGATCACAGAGGATACTGACCACAGGGCCCCTCCGGCCTTGCTTAATGTGAGACAGGTCGGGGGATGGTCCCATAGGTCCCATTGAGCCCCGTGGACCAGGCTGTCCAGGAGGGCCTGGCATACCAGGGAATCCAGGGCTCCCCTTGGGTCCTGGTGAGCCTGTAATCAAGAACATCTTATTAGCGCTTACTCATTAATAAAGACAAATACAGAGTCTGGGCATCACTGTAGACATTTGTCCTATAACTCTGCTCTTTGCCTTGTGGCATTTATACTAAGGTATTCATGGAAATTTAAACTCAACACAAATTAAAAGTGATTCCACCTTTCTCTCTTTTCTTGGACCTATTTGCTCAAGTCAGACACTTGAGAATCTTTCTAGTTCCACAACCTCTGCCAATCATCCAGGGATCTGCCTGTTTTACCTCTTTAAGCCTGGCCTGCTCCATGTCTCTCTATCCCTGGATCAAAGTATGTGATGTTATCTACAGAACGCTTAAGAGTACAAGGTTTTGGGTTTGGGGATAGGGCTCAGTGGATAAAGTGCTTTCTGCGTGAGAATGAAGATCCAAGTTCAGATCTATGGTACCCATGTAAAAGTGCGGTGTGGTGGTGAATAGCTATAAACACAGTCCCAGAGGATGAATGTGTCAATCCTAGGGACTTGCTGGTCAGCAATCTCTCTGGAATGTAAGATGAAGACAGTAATATAAAAAGACACTAAAAGATTGATCTCTAGCCTCCATGTGTGTGCACTCACTCACCCGCACACCAGCAGATTTTTTTTTTAACCATCAAAGAGACCTACATTTGAATCCTTGACAACTTGCTTGAGATCTTTGAGCCTTAGTCTCTTATCTCCAAATTGGAATAAGTGTCCAATATGCAAAGGCTGCATTAGATAAAATTCTTAGACACATACACACACACGACATGGCATAGCATCTCACCCACAGTAAGCCCTAACAGTCTGCTAGGCCTCTATCTTTCTTATGTTCGCTTCAACTCTTGCCTCATTGCTGGTGCCCCTGCCTCTTACCCATATTGTCCACTCCTCATCCACTCATCCTTTGAAGCTCAGTGGAGTGTTTCTACCTATAGAAATCTCCTACCTTTCATCATTACCATAGAAGCCTCAACCCCTGCATGATGGGGAGCACATGCTCTCTCCTGTAGACATTATATATACTCGCTGCTTGTGAGGAAAAGGTAGAAGATCCTGTCCTGTCCATGGTTTTCTAAAGATGAACGTGAAGAAGAGATCTTACTTATTCAAGGCCCAGAAGCAGAGGACAAAGTGAAATTGCCTCTACTTCCACCATACTTGCCTATAATTCTAGCAGGAAACATAAAGTAAATGGAATCTATTAGTGAAGAACAGACAAGAGTGTGGAGAATTGTATAAGGACTGCAGAGAACCAAGTGCAGAGTACAGAGAAAACCCACTGATACTCAGCACAGAGGAACAGCATCCTACTATTGGATGGATTTGAACGTTTGAAGACCACAAAGGACTGAAGGGAAAAATAGTGACAATAAAACCCCAACCTGACTCAACTACTCTTTAGGATGGCTTGACTTCCTGTTACAGATCTGACAAAAGAAGAGGCCTGCTTCAGAGAGCGAGTGCCAAGTTCCTCAGGCTCCAGTGTTTATCTACAAATGTGCAGCGCTCAATAAAACGAGCTGACACACACAAATAAGCAAGAACAAGTAAACAAGCAGCTACCAAGTGACATAACAGTGAGCAGAATCAGACTCTGGGGTGACTCACATATAAACCAGACACTAGGTTATATCATGTGGCTAGTTCAACTCTCCCAATGTTTTTCTGCAAGGAGCTGACTTTGAAAGGAGAAAATAGCGCCATGGCTTCCTTTGCTCAAAGTTCAATCTCATAATTGCTCATTCTCATCTTTCTCCAAGGCACTCTTCACCCGGTGACCCCTGTCCTTCCCCAACAGACCCTGAGATGGTGTGTTGCCCAGCCTCCTGTTCTTCTGCTTTGCTTGTACCCCACTGAAACAACAGACCGTGTACCCCAGATCATCTCAATTCCCTTCCCTGTGAAAACTAAGTGCCTACTTCATCATGGATCATTATTTCCATCGGTGTGTCTTCCAAAGCAACTGATGCCCCTGAATATTCCTACTATTTAGAAATTTGGAGACTTCCTGAAAAAAAAAATCTGGGTCTCTTGATCATGGTTTACAAACAGGAAGAACTAAAATTAGACAGAGTTTTGCTGCTGGCACAACGGTCTGGAGCATCAGCAGTGTCCATTCAGATGAAGCCTGTGCCTGTCCCAGTTCTGCTGCCCACACGGTCATACTCTCACCAACGCTGCCTGTTGGATCTCTGTAGACAGTAAGTTTGCTGCCTAAGGTTCTCTTTGGAGCCTTGTGTCAACAGAGCCTTGGGCATATTTAAGAGCTAGCCATATGACCATTTTGTACCTGGTTGAAAATAGTTGCTACCCAACTTTTTTCAAGTAATTTTATCATGGAGGTTGATGTGGAAATTTGTGGGGTTCCTCTACCTTTCTAGACAGGGTCAGAAACAGCCATGTTGGCTTGGATTGAGCTTGCAATCAAGGAAGGGGTGCCCCTGCATTGCCACTTAAGACATTCACACAGGGTACAGAATGTCTGTCACATGACAAGGTTGCCAGGAAATGGCTTTGTACGTGAGGGCCACGCATGTTCAACTTGAGGGACTGAACCTTGATGCGGACTACAGCATGCTCACTTCTGACTCTGATCATTGTCCAGAGACGATATAGGAAAAGGGTACAGGCAATTAGAGTACTTTTTAAAAACTGTGTATAAAATGCTTAATACAATGATTTTCATCTTAAAAATTTGTAAGTGTGTGACTCACAGGTATTGGGCGCCTTCACAAAGCTGTGTCACAGATCTGCAGAAAGCTTTCATTATATAAGGATGCATCCCTGTGGACACAGAGCCCTTCTCGAGTGCTGGCATTTCACGTGTGCTCCAGCACGCCTGGCTGTATCTGTCTATTCTAGAAATAGAATTTACCTAGTGAAGGATTAGCATTTAGAATATGCTTTAAACATAACAATTTAATAGCAATAAAGGTCAAACTGATTCTCACACAGTCATACGCTCACCAAGGCTGCCTGTTGGATCTCTGTTAATTTACTTAGCCTAATGCCTCCAAGACTAGTCAACGTATCATGTCAAAAGGTAGAATACAAGTTCATTTGTGTGTATGTATATATCAATTTCATGATTTTCATCACCCACCAAAGAGCAAATGGATAGCCTCCATTGGCCACTGAAGAGTGGTGTTATGGACATGGCTACTTGAAAGCTGCTTCAAGACCCTGCTTTCCACTCTCTTAGGGGTGTGTGTACATGGATAAATACACAGAAGTGGGATCTCTGACCATATGAGTTCTAGTTTAAACATTTTAAAGTGATCTCACTACTTTTCCACAGTGAGTACATTATTTTACATTTTGCAGTTTTCCTATATTTTTTCTATATTCGTTAGCTTTATTGTTGCTGTGACCAAATGCCAACTGAAAAACCTAAGAAGCAGATTTAATTTGGCTCATGGTTTCAGAGTTATCAGCCCACCATGGTGAAGACGACATGGCAGAACTTACAACATAGAAAGCAGAGAAGCAGGCAGGGGAGTGCCTGGGACAAGACACATCCTAGGAGATGGCCCCAGAGACTTGCTCAGATCTCATCTCCCTAGACAATGTCACCAGCAGGGAACCAACGCCAGCACAAGAGGACTTCGGGGAGATACACTTTATTGCCAAACCCCTGGCCAATGCTTAGCTTTCCCTTGTCCTTTTCTTCTGCTAGCAGTGGCTAGCTCACCGTGGTTTGGGTTTGCATTCTTCTAATGATTCATAGTACTGAGTGATTCTCATGGCTTTGTTGGATGTTTGCTTATATTCTCTGAGGAGGTGACTATTTAACTTCCTTGCCCATCTTCGAATCAGTTTGACTTTTATTGCTATTAAATTATTATGTTTAAAGCATATTCTAAATGCTAATCCTTCACTAGGTAAATGGCTTCTGGACATTTTCTCCCTTTCTCTAGGCAGCCCTTTGGCTCCTTTCAGTGTTTCATATCCACACGTAAGTTTTTAAGTTTGGAATAACCTCGCTTCTGTCTGTTTCTACTTTGGGGAGTGTGTCTAAGAAATCACTGCCGAACCCATAGTATGTCACTTTTTATGACTTCAGTGTTCTACATTTAAGTCTTTAATCCATTCTGAACTAACTTTTTCTGTTTGGTGGGAGGCCAGGGTTGTTATCCTGCATGTGGGGGGAACACCAGACTTGACTGCACTTCAGGTAATCGGCCCCATGAGAGCGCAGGCTGTGTCTTCGTCATCCCCCCTCTCCCAGAGGAGTGCGTGTCAGTAGATGGCTTAGAAAGATTTCCTGTTAAATGGGAAGACTGGGTTGATTGCTGTGCCATATTGTCTCCTTTGAGTTATATTTTTACTCATCACTAGCCGCTACTAACAGGACACAGTGACCACACAGAATGGTTCCAGGCTCTGGAACCAAAGATGTTAAGCTTTTCATATTTGGAGAAATCATTTCTAGTTCACAGAATAATTAAGGCAAAGTTGAAGGTAGCCAATGATCCATTCAAACATGCCTCATGTTCCAACTCTCAATACCCATTCCTGGTATGTATTGCAATAGTTTATTTAGGAAGGGGGACAGATTGTTCCTATAATTATTCTATTCCAAGAGCAGAAAGACAAGCTAGGGGTGAGATGTCACCTGCAGTTACCTAATCAATAAACATTAGCAGTCAATGTATGCCAAGTGCCTTTAAAAATGTAGAACCTTGGTATGTAGATGGAAAGACCTTGTCATAAGAGTAGAGACCAGAGAGCTGGAATCACCTCATCTCCCAAGCCAAAGTCCAGTCTCCTGTGCTGTGGCTTCAGTATGCAGTTCATGATGGGCTCTGGGTGGAAATTCTGTTTAGGGGTGAGAGAACCTCATGAGCTCTCTAGACACCCTAATACATCTCAGTGGAAAGCAATCTGTCTTAAAATAAAGGAGAATTTCTGCATGCATTGCAAAAGCCCATTCATCTTCAATCGTGTGGTTCCCTCAAGGACCCTGGACAGCTCACACCGTGTTTGAAACCAGATGGCAGAATCAGAAGGCAAACTTGTCAGTCTTTTAAGAAAACCACTAATGGCTCCCCTCTTCCTGAACATGTCCTTGTTCTAGTGATGTATAGACTAGCCAGGAGTCGCAAAGCAAGAGCACCCGCTTACAGGGGGCTGGGCCGCTGTGATAGGAATCACAGTGATAGGAGACAGCCGCTGCCTGCTTGGAAGAAGAGGATGCCCGGTGTGAGACAACTGCCATGGAGGGTACTGGGGTCATGAGGTGAACATCAAGATAAACCAAAGTCCCGGGTCAGCTCTTCTGTGTGAACTGAGCCTCAGGTCAGTAAGGGAAACTGGGGGGTTAAGACACAAGCAGACGGAAAGCACAGAATCATTTGGAAAGAAATCTGAGCCCTCCTATTGATCTTTGGATCAAAAGCTTGGCCAGGTCCTTCTCTTTCTGATAGTTTACCAATCTTTCTTCACCAGTTCAGTCCCCTGACTGCAAACTACATGCTATTTCCCTGCAGCCTTGATAATAAAAAGCTTCTGCGGCCTGACCTGGAGGGAGGTATATATCTTTCTTGTTTTTGTTTTTTTGGTTTTTTTTTTGAGACAGGATCTCATTCTTCAGCCCATTCTGACCACAGCAATGTCCTGCCTCAGCCTTCTCAGTGCTAAGATCATAGATGCAAGTCTGGCTTACTTTCCTCTACAGTCATTGTAAGTGCTACATCTTCCCAGCTAGAACATATGAGGGGTAAGACAGCCATGGTTTAGAGTCACCTATTAACACTAATGTCATTTCCTCTATTGGTGTTTAAAGACTCTACTGATCTACGTACGGAGAGATTCATGATAAAGTGTAAAATACCTCAGAACTTGGAGAAATAGTTCTCATGGGAAATCTTCTAATTAAGCAAGGCTGAATCTCTGAAACCGTATGTTGATAGAAGATGGATGGCCATGCAGAACAGAAGCTATGAGAGGTGTCTGAAATGCAGCCCTCGAATGGGAAAGTCTTGGGAAAGGAGGGCAGTTGGTGGATACCTAGAGCTGGTACAGGGGAAACATTGGTGCTCCATGGCTCCAGGGAACTTTGTGGGTGGTGGAAACTTCCTGTACTCTGAGGCTGGTCTGGAGTATAAGTTACAGGGGAGTCTTTACTTGGCAAAACTAAAACTCAACCTTGGAATGGCCTACCTCATTATACGACATATACCTCAACAACTCCCACTTACAGTATAATAGGAGTAAGAATATAGTTCAAAATGCTTAAAGGAAGAAGAGGTAGTAGCCAAAGAATTGAGTAGAGTGACGTGGGGCCATATTGTGAACCTCGGACTGTGATTCAGTCGAACTGTACACTTTTATGAGTCTATTACTCTATATGTTAAGGTTTTCCTAGGGAGAACTTAAATAATAGTCTTCATGGTGCTTCTAATTAACTTAAAGTAATTGGTTTTGACATAGGATCTCACCATGTAGGCCAGGCTAGATTCCAGCTCACGATCCTCCTCCCACTGACTCCTGAGTGCTAGGATTCCAGGTGTGGTACCATTATCACCTTTTAAAATGACCATTAGGAGTTCTACCCGATCTCAGAAAATTAACCCTTTCTTCCCAAGCTACAGGACCCAACTCCCTCCTGGCCTCTCATCACACAGGCATGTTGCCCTGCACGTCACCTTTCACCTGTGAGAACTGGAGGAAGCTGGAGAGCACCGTGCAGCCTCACCGAGTGTGAGCTCCCAGCCAGTGTTCTAGTGCATACTTACCCGGTGGGCCCTGCCCCCCAGGCAGGCCAGGAGGTCCTGGAAGGTAGGCGTTTGAGGCCAGCACCTTATCACCATTGGGATACTTGCCCAGTTCCGCAGCATTGTTGGGAAGCAGAGCAATCTGTAAAGACAAGGGAGACCTGCGTCAGAATGCCGGCATTGCTCCGCGAGGGAGTTTGTGTTAGAGCCGTCAGGAGAGCCTGCAAGGCTGGCTCACTATTTTGCTCTCCACTGTAGCTAGTCAGAGTGTAGGTGGGCATGAGAGAGCCTTTCCAGCCGAGGAGCTGTCCAGGGCAAACTCCTGGCAAGTATTTCCTCAGTGAGTCACAATGGTTGAAACTAGGAACATTCAGGTTGCCGAGATCTGTAGAAGAGTTTACCACGACTAATAAAACACACTGGCATTGTACTTCCTGTCCATTCAAGTAATTTCTTTATAACTCAAACGTATATTCATTATATATTATATGCCAGGATCTGTGCTTTGTTTTACGGATCCAGTGGTGACCAAGACATGGCCCCTTTCCTTAAAGAATGTCCAGTCCTGGAAACCAGGAACAAGACTGTGGGTGACTGTTCATACACACACTCAGGGCCAACCATCAGAACAGATGGTCAGCAGAAACCTTGGTGGTTAACCTAAAACCTGCCCACAAGTTCTTCAACACTCCTCCTTCCAAAGGCGAGGCTTGTTCTCATTGTTGGATTGGTTATTAGTTTCTAATGATGAGTGTGGCAGAGGTGGCAGTGTGTAGCTTCTGAGACTGTGGGCCCGGAGGCTACTGCCTTGCTTACTGCCTTGGATTTCTCTTTCTAGAGGAAGCCAGAGGACCACATGGACAAGCGGCATTAGCAGTCCCTGAAGTCAGGTAACCCGTGATTCTGTGAAAGCTTTGGTGGGACCTGAACAGCTGCAAAGGTAATTTCCTCAGGGACAGAGGAGAGGGTAGAGGCAGCCTTGTGTGAACTGAGAATCAGCCATGAGGCTCAGAGACATAAGAGGACACTGCCGTGTTCTGGAATTGAATAAAATGCTGCTGATGTCTCGTAGACAGCTACAACTTAAAGATGAGTATGTGGAATAGGAAACAATGTTGGAATAAGAAAAGTAAATACACCTTCTGGGTCCATGGGTCAGCTCTGGCCCCTGAAGCCTCATTCATTTTTACCATCAGCCACCAGCTGCGACACTGAGATGTGAATCTTGATACGGGGCTCTGGAAAGAACACTGAAATCTGTAGGGCCTGGATATCGTCTATAAACAAGATGGTTACATTTGCCTGTGAGGGCTGCTGCACAGGAAAATGGATGCGTGGGCCCAGTGTCCAGCCACTGTCACTGCCCAGTGGGAAGGCTGTGTCTGCCGTTGCTCCTGCCTCTGGGCCCAAGTGGTCTTCTAGCCTTCCACGTTTTCACCTCCATGCCGACAAAACGAGGAGTGTGTCTCTAGACGATCACATCGTCATATTCAAAATCCTGCAACCTGGCTTGGGGAGGGGACCGACCGCAGTTGGGTTTTAACACGGCTCCTTTTGCCTTTTCCTTTTGACTAGCTCCACTGTTCAAGTTATAAGGTGAGCCAGTGACTACAACCCCAGTGTTCCTGCTGCCTGCAGCTCCCATACTCCTAAGACAAGTGGGAAGGAAAAGGGAGTGGGTGTGACCAGACACATTCTCCCAGAAACATCAGGGGAGGGGCTTGTGGGGCGTGAGTGTTTGGAAGCAAGGCTATAGCAATACGAGCAGAGTCTGTACTTCTCCTGGGTGGCAGGCAATATTCTCTCAGATCAGATTTGCTTGGTATTCGACCACCTACCCGAGGGGGCTGTTGGCATGAGCAGGTAGGACACTGAAGATGGCATGCTCGCTGCTAATGTTCAGCACGTGCTTGGTAGGTACAGAGCCTGTCCGAGGCAGCAGGCGCTGCTGTCAGTCTCTTATGGGCAGTGATTAATTTGACACCATATTTAGCAGGTGTTATCTCCTTTCATAAAAGCCATTTCTTCCAAGTCCATCATGTAGTTGGGACTAAATTCACCCCAATATGCCTCTTATTCCTCCCTTCTCATCTCCTCTTTTAAGTCTGCCTTCTGCTTTCATGTCACATATGCTGGCCCATGCATGCATGCATGAATATCTCTCTATATAAAGATATATATTTATATACATATATATGTACAATCTAAAATTTGCAGATGTGAGAAAACATTTGGTTAGTTTTTTGGCAACTTGACCAACTCTGGTCATCTTGAAAGAAGGATCAGCTAAGAAAATGCCCCCCAGAAGAGTGTCCTGTAGCAAGCCTGTGGGGCATTTTCTTTGTTAATAATTGATGTAGGAGGGCCCAGCCCACTGGGCAGGTGGTCTTGGGTTCTGTAAGAAAGCAGGCTGATCAAGTCATCCTGAACAAGCAATCTGGTAAGCAGTGTCCCTCCATGGCTCATTTCAGTTCCTGCTCAGGGTTCCTGCCCTGACTTCCTTTCATGATAGACTTTGATTGACCTATACATATAATCAAATAAATCCCTTTCACCCCAAGCTGCTTTTAGTCATGGCATTTATCACAGCAATAGAAACTTACCTAAGATAACATGCATTTTTTTGTCTGAATTTAGCTAATTTCATTAAACATATTGATCTCCAGTGTATCTATCTTTCTGGAAAGGACATGATTATTCTTTGTGGTTCAATAAAATTCTGTGGTATATGTGTACATCTTTAAAAAATTTTTATAACGTGTGTGTTTGTGCACGTGCGTGCGCATGCAAGTTAGCTGGGGAAGTCTGTTCAGACCCTGCATACGGACTTGCTCACTGTGTGCACCTCACTGGCCTCCGAGTTCTCAAGCTTGGCTATCTCCTCACTCCATTCGGTCACCGTTAAGTCACACTGTTGGCTTGGTTTCTTTCTAAAATGTCAACTTGCTTGAGGCAGGACTTTATTCCACACTGTCTTTCCTTGTTGCTCAGGCCACTGTAGGGCACTGTGGGTGCTCAGCAAATACCTGCCACATCATCTCGATTGCTCACTTGTCCGTTAACTAAGCATCGCTGGCATAAAAGGGTGGCGATCCCCTGCTCCCTATACAGTGGCTCTCAGAGGCTGAGCACACTTGCGGGTCCTGAGCTGCTGTGCAGGCTTTACTGACAAGCTATGCCTCTCTCTCTGGGGTCTTTCCCCCTGGTCCTCTCTAGCTAGCTCACACCCAGTAGTCCATTTAGCCATACGAGTGAATTTCAGAAGAGAATCCAGCTGGCTGCTTTTCCTCAGTGCTCAACTGAAACCTGAATGACAGGTACTTTGCTGGTCCTCAGGCTCCCTTCTCACCAGATCACATTTCCTTCCTAACTTAAATAAAATGGAAGAGGCACTGAGGGCTGAATGCACAATACAAGCCCCAAACAGAAAGTTTTGTAGAACAGATGCAGATTAGAAAATGACTGAACCACACACACTCAGTGAACACTCAAGCCAACATGTAGAACTTCCAGTCACCCCAGATGTCCCTAAGTGCCCCTCACCACTCTCCTTCCTTCAAAAGTAGCCACTGTCCTAACTTGTATATTATATTCTGCATTAAACCAACAATTCACCGCCCAGCAGTCCTTCCCTGAATGCTGTGGTTAACCTTGCTAGTTAAAAAATGGCAGATCCTGTAGGCTCCTTGTATTCTGCATGCTGCCTTTTTAATGTGGCTTTCTTTTCCAATTGATTCCTGAAGAGCCAAGGGATTTGACCTGGGGCATTTTCTGTGGCTAGAATTCTGACTACTGTATAGTCATAATGTAGTTGAACATGTGTATGCACTACCTCATACTATGGGGCTGGCTGCTCTCCAGCACCCCCTTCCATATTCCTACTTCTTAGACAGTGTTTATCTGGGCAAATAAATGCCTCGTGTTCTATGAAAAGAGCAGACGGCATGAGCAATGGCAAGTGGATGTTAAAAGCAAATGATCTATCTACACCAGGCTTCAGAAGAAGGCTTGGATTTCAGGCCTGACTTCTTGAGCATGTGCTTCATCTCTAGGAATGTTAGCATGTTTCTTGCAAGGCTATGGTGACAGTTAAGTGAGATTTTGTATATAAAACTGCTTCACATATGGCAGGAAGTCATACATTCCAGGAGGTACCTTCTAAAGAGAATTCACCCTTGGCTGGGTATGGTGACACATGCCTGTGACCCCAGCACTTAGGAGGCAGAGGCAGGCGGATCTCTGTGAGTTTGAGGCTAGCCTGGTCTACAAAGCAAGCTCCAGGACAGGCTCCAAAGCTACAGAAAAACCCTGTCTTGAAAAACCACAAAGAGAGAGAGAGAGAGGCCAAACACAGCAACTAGTTTGAGAACAACTCACAATATTGAGTGCCTTAAAAACAGTCCAGCTGGAGAGAATTTATGTAAGGTCATAGGTTATTTCCAGGGAAGGCAAGTAAAGGCAGCTTTGTGCTTTGAGACCATAATTAACTACCTCTCCGAAGCCTGATGCTCCTAGCTTATGAAAAGCAGGCTTAATGCTTCTACAAACCTGGGTTTCCTCTAAAGATGCTAACATCAATTCATGTGTCACCTGGGGATCGCTGTATGGGAAATATTTCCTCCTTTCTCTTTGTTTATCCTGGCTCCCAGACAAGGTTTTCTGCCTGTCTATGATAGCACAAGCTATTTATGATTAGGTTCGTGATTTACTCCTGATTATGCAAGTACATATAAGCCTCTGCTAAAGTCGATCATGACCTCACCAGCCCATGCTTCAGAGGTCGGAAACACTGCTCCCCTTCTGGGCCTGTTGTTCCAATTTGGTTTAGCTGGTAGCTGGGCTTCTCGTTAGGGCAGATGCCACTTTCCTGGCCATGGAAGAGGTAATGTCTTATGTTACCCTTTTACCCTTTAGAATAACCGACTGCCAGAGTTAAACAGATTATACACACCACTTTGATCTCCCGAGGGCCTTGAGTGGAAGTGATTAAACAAAGCAGCAAGTTTATGTTTGGGCAGCTGAAGAACCGTTTCAGAGCACGTAATCAACACCAACTCAGGACTATGCCCTGCGCCCTGCTATCCGTCTCATCAGGTGGATTCTTTCAGAAAGGGAATTGGTCCTCACGCCTGGTGACATGAGGCACTCAGAGGACTGCTTTCCCAGATGCACGTCTTCCCCCCCCGGACCCTAACATTTACATGAGATAATGAAGGCACCACAGGAAGACATCGGTTTACAGAAGAGAGGACATTTAAGAGAATGTTCTCAAAAACACAGATGAAATACCACTGTCTAGGTCTGCCCAGGGCCATGAGCCTTTGAAGTCATGGCAGTATTTGTATGACTCTTTCAACAACTTTGCATGTACCCATCCCCAGGCCTGCTATAGTAACCACCTCTTTGCCTTGTGTTGCATTGCTGTTTAGGTGGTCAGCTCTGGAGTGGGGGAAACACCCAGAATTCACATCCGGTTTACACCAACTGCAATGAGTGGCCAACCAGAATGATCTATTTTCTCACTCACCCACCATCCCCCAAGCCCCTACAGGCCCTTCACCCTCCCTTCACACACACTCACTCACACACGCCCGCACGCACGCACGCACACCGCCCGTTGTGCTTCCGGTACCTTCTGTTTCAGCTGCAGCACCGTCTGCTTCATCTGGGAGAACTCCTTGCACGTGGCACAGCAGGTCCCGGCTTTCACCTCATTCTCGGCCTTCTCCTCGTGCCCTGGGGAAGGACATAGGCTCAGCTTCAGCTGGGAGACTGGCAAGGCACATTCCTGGAGCGATGGCACCAGAAGGGCCTTCCCTAGGCACGGGGTACAGAGAGGCTGACCATGGAAGCTGTATAAGGGGTAGGTGTTCTCCGGATGATCCAGAATGACCCATGGTCAGGGGAAAGAGGAAGGGACAGAGAAGCCCTGCTACTCTTTGGGGCCAGCTGTGTTTAGATGTTCCACGTGTGTGGAAACACATGCTTATTCCTTTTATTAGCAACTTTCCTGTGTGGAAATGTGTGCATTTATTAGTACTTTCGAGAATGGTGGTTCTCTAAGTCTGACACGACTTTATTGTTCTCCAGGGGCCAAGTCCACGTGCCGCACAAATTCTCACACTCAGCCATTCTCACAACATCGACTGCCTGTCCCCATCTCTGACAGTGCATTGTTCTTGGGGGAGCATGGGCCCAGCTGAGTGGGGCCCAGCACACTGAGTCTGAAAACAGGAATCTGCAGGAGAAGACACCTGGAAGATGATGACACGCATCCCTCTTTCCAATGGCTGCATCACTCAGCCAGGAGAAGTGGACACCATTCTACTATCCTTGCATAGCTACAGTCCCGCTAGACCTAGAGCCGTCGTCTGTTTCTGTAGGGTTCCCCATTCCCTACAGTGGATGTATCTGGAGCTAGCTCAGGATTCACCTTGTCACTGTGAAGGGCACAGCTCAGTCACCCTTCTGAACTACTCGTCCACTGTCAGTGCACCCACCTGTCCTCATTTTTGGTCCCCATAGCAATGATAAAAATACCCCGACAAAAGCAACGTGGGGAACAAAGGGCTTATTTAGCTCCCGATTCCAGGTCATAGCCTGTGGGGTAATCACGGTGGCAAGAAACGGAAGCAGCTAGTCCTGGCCAGTCACGCAGAGGGACATGAGCACATGATTTTATACCCAGCCCCCTTCTATACAGCCCAGAATGATGCTCCCCACTTTTAGGTGGGGTCTTCAACTAACGACCAACATAACCAAGGCATGCCCACCCCATGTGCCCATAGATTCAATTCGGATAATTGCTCATTGAGAGTCTTCTCAGATGACTCACAGGGTGTCAAGTTAATCATTCATACTGATCGTTTCTCCATCCCACCCACCCCTCTACACCTGTGGAGCTGCTCAGTGTGGGAAGGAAGTTTTATGAATGGGGGATCAAAACAACACTTCTGTTTCACCATTGACATCTGACCTTGGTGTATGGCCAAGCCCCCAGCTGAGGGCACACGTGTAGGAGTGAAAAGTGGGATCTCTGCACCCCATTTGCACATCCCCAGCTGGATTTTCCAAGTGTGGGTGCAATTGCATGTCTGCATGATAGGGCAATCCTACCTCGGTTCTGGACTCATGTGGATCACAGAATGTTTGAGCTGACACATCTTTAGCACCTTCTTACAGATAAAGTAAGCCCTAGAAGGGGGTGGTAACTTGATTATGTAGAATACCGCATGCAGGCCAAACAATTATAGGACCCAATTGGCCCTTTGGGGGCATGGGGTAGGCACAAAGGGAGGCTGTTATTGGAGCCTCTGCTGAGAACACCTAGATGTGGTCTGGCAGGTCCAGGGAAGACACTCCATTAAACTTACTGTCTACCTAAATTCACTCCTAGCTCCACGTTACTGACATCCCGGATTTTAAGGCTGCAGTACTGCTGAGAAGCCACACGGGGGCATGGAGCTCTAATTTTTATGATTGTCCGGTTAAACATGTTGAATGCTAGAAATGTAATGGCTTAGAGATTAGGGTAACAGGTATCAAATAAACTTAGAAGAACCCAAGAATGTGCTTCACATGGGAAGTGTCCCAAGTGAATAAAGGATTTTGGTTTAAAAACTTGACTATGCTGTTTGGTAAATTCAGTCCCAGCACATCACAACCCTCTTGGGGGGGGGGGAGCAGGACTTTGAAAACTCCTCTGGAATCTACTTTGCCCACCCACCTGGGGGTGGCAGCAAGGGGCAGTGTCAGTATGTGTTAACATTACCCACGTTAAGAAATCCCTAATCTATTATTATCAGAGTTTGAAAGTTATTTGAAACACCTGGTCGTTTCTGAGTCTTTGAACTGTATTGAGTGACACTTGGGGTCACGGTAACTTTATCAGAAAATAAACACAAGTTGAAAAATAAAGGCCAGAAAGCTAATCACGATGGAGCCAACATTTCCTTCGTTGTCTGCCCATTGCGGTGCGCAGACTCCCTTGTGTCTCAGCTGGCTCCGGCTCTGGGTTTTCAAAGATAAAAATCAAAATGACTGAACATTAATTTGTCAGATGGCTTGTATCACTCAGCCAGGGGACATTCTTTCAAATTGTCAGAGGCTATCCTAGCGACACATCCCCAGGAAGTCTAGGCTGCTAGACTTCCATATCATCATCATCATCATCATCATCATCATCATCACCATCATCATCATTTTAGTTTTAAAGTTTATTATACTATGTTACGTGTACGTGTCAAGGCATGCATGCATGTGGAGACATACATTTGACTTCATGGAGACTTGCAGATAGCTTTGTGAAGCTGGTTCTCTCCTTTTACCTTTAAATAGGTTCTGGGATCAAACTCAGACCATCAGGCTTGTATGAGAAGCAGCTCACCCACCCTGGACTCCGACTTTAAGTTTGTCTGACTCTAACATTGTAGCTGTTGGAGAATGAACAGCCTAAGAAATATCTCACTCTAAAAATCTTCCCCCAAACTCAAAACATATCAGGCAGGGAGAGGTGATTTTTAGATCATGTGTTTATACTCAATAATCATTATCGTCATTATAAAAAAAATTAAAAAAGACGGTGAAATACCGGGCTGCCCAATTTGTCCAAAGCAGCTGGAAATGCTTAGCTGCCTCATGTCCAGAAGGCTCGTTTTGCCATGAGCATGGCTTACAACTGAGCTGCTTGTTCGGATGTGAAACCACTCAACCTTGAGATACTGAAAGGACTCTTCTCTACACGGAAGGTGTTAAAGCTGGGCATGTTTTCAAGTCCGAGTTCTTGCACGGAGAGAGGACAAGGAGATAAAAATGCAGGGAACACTTGCATTGTTATATTGTATCCCAGTAAATTGTGAAGTGTTTTCCAAGGGAAAAGGGATCCTGGAGCTGGAGATCAACAGTGCTGTCAGAGACTAAAACAGGGCCAGAGACCAGTCTCAAAGCACACTGTCAGTGAGCACTAACCCAGCTTGGGTCACCTGCTCTAACTTCCTAGGTGAGGAACTTCCTGTGGCATCATGGTTGTCAGACAAATGACTTCAGGGCCCTTTCCTTCCCCTTTTCTTCTCTCTGTCCCCAGAGTCATGAGAGGCAGGGGAGAAAGTACCTTGAGGCAGTGGTGGCTCAGGGGTCAAGCAATTGAATAAGGACAGGGAACTTCTGGGTGCACAAAGACCTTGTCCTTTCTCAAATCTGTATGAATGATTCCTCTCAATTTCTACCCCAGATCTCCCTGATCACCAGTATAATGATGCTTCTTTGTCAAATATAAAACCAGACCAAAACCCTCTACGGATAGGTGTTTAGTGCAGTGGAGACTGTAAATTGAAAATTAGGAATGAGTATTTTGAAATGATATTGTAAGGATCACACTTCTAGGGGGTGTGAAGCGCTGACAGTGGTGTTTTATTAGCGTGTCTTATTTCTTTCAAAACAGGTGAAATTGCCGTGTGTGGAGGGTGGTGGAGGAAATGGGAGAAAACTTACAACTCGATTAAATTGTTTTACACTTTGTGTCTCAGTAAGGCTTAATGGTAAAATCACCAGATGGTTTGTTCCAGCAAAAGACAAGGGCATTTCCCATTTGGCCACTGTTAGAGGAACCAGGTATCCCTGAACATGGCACATGGAAAGAGGCCTTCCCTGTTTCCACCTGTTCTATGCCAGGCCCTGCACGGTGAATCTCCATCTCCACCCTCTGCACTTCAGTCGCTGTCGGCTAGTAACACCTTTGTCTGAGAATCGATCAGATGACCAATCAAGTTTAGCTCCAGAGCTCAGATTTGTGACATAAGGTAGTTTCCAGTCTGTGATTTTTAGGGCATCGTCACCTACGAGATGTTAAAATATTGTTATTTGGGGGCTGGAAAGATGGCTCATTTGTTAAGGACACTGGCCACTATTCAGCGGAATGGTGTTCAATTCCCAGCACCTACATGGCAGCTCATAACCATATCTAACTCCAGTCCCAGGGAATCCAATACCCTGTCCTGGCCTCCTTGGGTTCTGCGTGCACAGACATGTGGGGTGCACAGACATACATGCAGGCAAAACACCCATACACATACAATAAACAGAAACTAAAATAGTAATACCCCTTTTACAAATTGGTACGTGTGTGTATGTGTGTGTGTATGTGTGTGTGTGCGTGTGTGTGTGCGTGTGTGTGTGCGTGTGTGTGTGCGTGCGTGTGTGTGTGTGTGTGTGTGTATGTGTGTTTGTGGTGTCAATGTGCATTTGGTGTCTTCCTCTAGTATTCTCCAACTTATTTACTTGAAAAATCCAGACATTTATGTGTGTGATGGTGTATATGTATGTGAACCATGTACATGCAGGTGCCTGAAGAGGCCGAAGAGAGCACTAGATCACCTAGAACTGGAGTTACACATAGTTCTAAGAGGCCTGATGTGGATGCTGGGCCCTAAAACCAGCCCATAATTGCTGAGTTACCTCTCCGGCCTCTTAGCCTTATTTTTTGAGAGAAGGTCTCTCATGAACTTCAAATTTGATCTTGTTATCTTGCTTAGACTGCTTGGTTGACATGCCCCCAGAATCCGCTTGCCTCCAAGTCCCCTAGCTCTGAGGTTAGAGATATGGGCTGCTGCATCTTGCTTTTATGTGGGTGCTGAGCATCTGAACATGGCTCCTCAGGGTTGTATAACACACACTTTACCCACCGAGCCATCTCTCCAGTCCAATTAGATGTTTATAAGGTTGTATAAATCATTATGTGAAATTCAAGGGTCCCAGTTAGCTTAGTCAACTTGACAGAGCCTAGATTCATCTGAGACAGAAGTCTTGATTGAGGAATTGCCCAGTTCAGATTGGCTTGTTGGCATGTTTGTGTGGGATAGTATTGATTATTAATTGATGCAGGAGGGCCCAGTCCACTGTGGGCAATCCTCTATTCCTAGACAGGTGAACCTGGGTTCTACATGAGAGCTAACGAAGCGTGAGCCAGAGAGTGACATAGCGACTTTCTGATTGGACTTAAGGCCTGCTTCACAAGATGAAACCTGTACTGCCATTATCAGGCCAAGAACCCACAGCATAGGCCCTAGGAGAGAATCTGCTTCCATTATTCCTCTATGCGGATGTAGTATTGAATGGACCCCTAATGCCTTCCTGCTAAGCCCATAGCCTAGGGCATCTCTCAGCTCTCCTCAGAGAAGTTTCTGTTTGCTGCAGGTGGTGGTCAAGAACCGCAGCTGGCCAAGGTGCAGAGTATTTGAAACTGTATGAAATTTTCAAAGAGCTGAGAAAAAACAAAAAACAAAGCAAAATACACCATGAAATTTCTCGGCCTTCCCTTCTCTCGCCTCTGCTAAGCCCACCTTGCTGAAGGTAGGGCACAGGTGAGTGCTTCTTGCGAGGCAGATCCTATTACTGAGCTGAGAGACCACAGGGGATCTCCTGTCCTGAGGACAAAAGAGAAAGGTGTGTAGAGAAGCCAGGAATTACTTCCAGGGTGGGGTGAAGGTTTCTGAAGACCAGGGGACAAATGAACTCAGTGCATCAAATCTTTTTTTTTCTATTTACATTTTTATATTATCTTTGCAAAATCAGCAAAACTCAAACATGGAAAGGAAAACATGAAACATGTATAGAAATACCAGCTGTATACCAAGCATTTAGTTAACTAATCAAATACTAGGCTCAGTGCATCAAATCTTACACAAGCCTCTAGAACTTCCATTTTTCTCTCTCTCCTTCTTTTTGTTAGTGTCTCTGTCTCTGGAGATCATTCTGCCCCGACAGGCAGGGACTTCTTGTGGGAGCGGTCAGCTCAGTGTTATGGGTATCTGAATACCCTACCCTCCCGGCATGAATTTCTGCCCTGACACTCAACAACACATTTGCTGTTCTGATGGTTTTGCTCTATTTAGGGCTTCTCCAGGCTCCCTCCTGCCCATGTGAAAAAAGATTTGTCTCTAGATCAACTCAGGCAACCCACAGCCAACTGTGTACAGGCAGCTGGGAATCCAAGTCTACAATGACAACTTAGAAAGCAGCTTCCTTGTGACATCCCCCCACAGTCCCACAGATGAATGGATTGGTGGCTAAAAGGTGGCATCTGCTGTCAATGAGTGCCTTCATTTCAATAAAGAGATATGCCATATCTCCCTGCCCATGGGACAGACAGCAGTGATTTTAATTTTGAATGAAAACATGGTCTGTAAATTATTTTCCTAATTAAACTTTGTCCCGCAAAGATTGCTGCCCTTTGGTCGTAGTGTCCTCTGGATGGGTAGGCTCCGTATGCTTCAGAGTCTCAAAGGTGCCCCATGCTCAGACCCCTCTAGCTCATGCATGGGGTCTGTAAATGCCCTGTCCTGAGCTGGCTCCAAGTCGCTATTTTGCATTGACTTTTTGCACACGGGGGTTTCTCCATGACTCAACCTAGCTGCCCTTCAGAATCTGCCTTTGTAGTTGTTCCTTGCCAGGCAGCTGGTGTCCAGCTGTCTGCTGCCTCCCAGCTCCTTTTGAAGCTTAGGCGCCATCACGTGAGCGCCCAGATGTTTCTGGTTTTCTCGACTCCCGGCACATCTTGATACACGTGATTTGTCCTAGGAGCATCCTCCCTTCCCAGGCACAGCTCAGGGCCCCTAACCTCTTTTAACTGTGAGTTCACGTGATTGCTCGGGCACGTGCAACGTGCATTCTCCTGATGGCACAAGCCCAGCCTCTGGGCCTCTCAATGGCTAAGGATTTTCTTTGTAGGGAACTTGTTTGGCCAACACTGGTAGGGAAGACTACTTTGCCTCAAAGTTCATTCCAGCTGGAAGGTGACTGACATTGGTCCCCACAGGCTAAAATTCTAAATTTTATTAACTAGCTTGGCACTTGGCAGAGAGATCAGAGGTCCTTTGCAAGTGAATGTTACAAGCATTTGCCTACCAATCTAGGAGCTCTTTTCTTCTCTTTCCCCTTCTTCCTCTTTTACTTCATTCTTTCTTTTCTCCTTCAAAGGAACTACCCCAGCACGCAGGCTGATCCCATGCTCTGGTGACCAGTCATCTTGGCTGAATCTGACTGCCATGTTCATGTCCAGCAGCTTCCCAGCTCCATACTGAAGCTCCAGATGGTAGGAATTGTGTAACTGACTGTGGGCTCATACAAAATGAGTTGCTTAAAAGATTATATGTGAAATGCAAGCATAAAATTTGGAATTTAAATAAATGTCCTCTGTCAATCTGGTGTAAAAATTCGCTCGCACTCCAATTTCTCTCTTTATCTAATCCCGAACCAAGCAGCGAGTTCACAGATGGGCACACGGCATGGACTGCATTTCGGGTTGTGTTGAAATAGACTGTGACCATAAGTGGCAATTATTCAAACACACATTTCAACATATTTTCTTTGAGAGAATACAGTACGTCTGGCCTCTTCCCTGTTCATTCTTGGTTCCTGGAAACACACAGCCAAGTGCTACTGATTTCCCCGCAGGCATGCCCCCTTCCTCCAGCATCAGTCAGGATGCCACACTCACTACAGACGCGGCTCCCGCCAGCTCTCCTTCAAAAGACTTTGATCTTTGGTTCTCACCCAGGTGCCACTTGTAACTGTCCCATCCTGCACAGAGTCACCAGAGGAGTGGTTGGGCTCCCAAGTACCTATAATTTACACGTTATGTATAATCTATACTACATCTAAATATATAAAATGGGATAAATAACATATATACAATGCTAAAAGTAACATAAACTATATATAGTATAATTACATAATATGGACTGTAGATTATACCTAATGGTGTTTTATATATTATAATATGTGTGTATTATTATATATTATTCATACATACCATAAAATATAGCATGGGATATCATTTTACATATAAATATGCAATAAGCATTATACATATAAGCTACATCTATAGAACATAAAATTATATAAGCATAAAAGACAATTTCATTGCTATGTCTATGTAATCCTTAAACGGGCACTCTATATAAGATCTGACAGAAACACGCACACAATCAAGGGTATCATGCTTCTCTTGCTCACCAGTGTCGTTGGGGTATTTGTCTCCCCTGGTGCAGGTCCTCCCATCGTCCTCCAGGACGTGGCCCTCCCGGCACTCACAGCGGTAGCTGCCCATGGTGTTGATACAGATGTGCGCACACAGAGTGGTGTTGCTGCTGGCACATTCGTCAATATCTGGTTTGAGTCAAATACACAGAACAATGTCAACACAGCAACACAGCTGCCCCCCTCTGTTGACGTGAGTGAGAGAAAGAAACTTCTAGACCTGAACCAGAGACGTGTGGAATAAAGTGGAATGCCAGGAACGCAGGCTGTACATGAAACCTTAACTTTGGGCCATGTGTCTGCCATTAGAGACCTAGAGAGGTGGTGTCTGTCATGTGGGTTGGTGCCTCAGAGGCTCACTCACCAGTGGTAGGGCATGACAATGAGGCCAGTGCCAAGCACTCCCCAGGGCTCCATGGAAGAGAAAACAGGATGACCAGCCACACAGCTGACTTCTGCAGGTAGCTTGGTGTGCTGAGGTTTCATTCCCCTTTATAATGGGAAGCTTCAAACAGCACGATGGTGACCCAAAGGTCACTTCGGAAAGGTCTCTTCCCAGTTAAGAGACATGGCAGTAACTGGAAAACGCTACTTCTAACAAAAGTAAATAGTAGGAGAGGCCTCATGGAGATAGGTTTCCCCAGGCAGTCCCTGTTCCATACTGACCCACGCTGACCCCCGGGTGAGCTGTGGAAATGAGCCATGAGATTATCAAAAAAGGGACCACAAGAGAGTCAGCATGGACTGTGGACAGCACTGACTCAGTTCCCTGTGGCATGGAGTGGAAACAAAACTGTCTCTCGCCACAGGAAAAAGGGGAAGGCTATATTCCATTTCCTGCTCACTGAACGGAGACATCTGGAGCAGCGGATAGGAAAAGGGACACAACCTCAGATTCTACACATGTGGCAGGCAGAGCCCAGCCCTGGGATCCAGGAGATCGACAGCTTTCCAACTGCTCCCTGGGCAAGCTGCCAAAGATCTCTCTCTGACAGGAGCCAAGGGTGCCAGGGAGAGGATGGCAATGCTGCTGTTCCCCTGGCAGCACGCACTGTCATCTAGAGGCTGACGGTCCCAACTGAAGCCTACTTAGAGGTGTCCCTGTCCTAATGCTAAGTATGAAGTTGTGCTTTAGGGGCACCCTTTGTTGAACCCAAACTCCTCTGGTCACCAAAAGAAAACAGAAGGTTAATGTAGCTATGGGACACTGAAATATTAGCCTCCATGTGTGGCACTGAGCCATTTGTAACATCCCCTGCTCTATGTAGGTGATGTCATTGGCTCCTGTTCTATTTACTTAATTGTTTCGGCCCCATCCTTTTCTAGTGTGTGATACTGTTTCCAGATACTGTTGGGAGGCTGTAGAAGGCCTATGGCTAGACTTTTTCCCCAGAAGTTTCTCCCCAGAGTCCTGGTGGGCAGAGGGGAATGACTGTTTATCAAGGCAGCTTTAATTCCCACTTAAGTCTATGACCATCTCAGTTCATCTTCAGATTCTTGAACTTTGCTAAACCTGTCAGTCACTTAGTGACATTTGTGAAAAGTTACTTTCCTGGATCTACTGCTCAGAGCTATGTCTCATTCGCCCTGGAGATGAGGCCAGGACCCCAGGTTAGTCACAGAATGATCACACTTTGAAGTACACAATCTCTTGAGACCATGAGTTTTCTTAGAATGGCATGGTGGGAAACCCATGGCCAATAGAAACAAAGAAACAGGCTGGTGGCCACTGAGGGTGGGTAGGCTGTTTGCTTAATTGTAGTCCAGGCAGTTGGTCTCAGCTTTCTTCAAACTGTCCCCCACCCCCCGCCCAGCTCAAAATACCAATACTTCTGTCATCCTGCTTGTACTCTTGGGCTGCCAAGCCTCATTTTGTTCTGTGTTTTTGCATTTCTGATTTTTCTTTTCTTGAGACAGGGTCCTGGAACTCAATGTGTAGACCAGGCTGGCCTTGAACTCAGAAAGATCTTCCTGCCTTTGCCTCTGGAGTGTTAGCATTAAAGGTGTGTGCCACCACACCTGGCTCCTGATGCTCTGTGTTCTGTCTTAAATCATTGTAGTTCGCATAGGACACCCTCCCTTTTCCCTGGCTCTTCTCTCTCCTCTCAGTTAGGCTCTGACTAATTCCAGCTCCTGAAGCCTTATTTGTTTTGATGAACATGACAAAAGCTATGGGTCCCCAGGCTAAAACCAAACACCACTCCATCCCATGAGTCCAAAGACTTCAGGGGAGGAATCAGAGTTTGCAGCAGCTCCTCTGACCTGGTCCTGCTGCAGCAGCAAATCCAACAAAGAGCAGAGGTATCTGAACACAGCATGTCCCCAGGAGCTAGAAATGCATTTCCTACGCACCCAGGCAGTACGGCTTCTCCCGCTTTTGGTGTCTCTCACGGTCATATCGGTATCCTGGGTAACAGGTGCAGAGCACTCGGCCGAAGTTATCCGTGCACTGCTGTTCACAGGGAGCCTGCGCACAGATGTCATAGTCTGAAAGAGAAGAGTGCGTGCACATCAACCTCAGCAGGAGTTGGGTGAGCCAGCTCTAGCCTGGAACAGACTTGGGGGGCTGCTCTTTGCTAAGGGTTAAATGTGAAGTGTGGCTGGCTACCTTTCGAGAGCTGTCAACTCTTTCAAAGTTTCCGAGAGTACCGCAGCGGACAATGTAATGCAAGGATCTCCGTGACTAAAAGCAAATGTCACTTGGATTTTCTTCCCTAGGTCTCCTCATCATCCTTTCACTTTCATCATTATCCGGAACACAAAGATGTTTAGGCAGCCAGGCTGCACGGCATCCCTGGGACCTGTGTTGTCTTTCCCTCCAGATGACACAGAGAGTGTGTTCCTTCCAGCAGAATGTGAGGACAGGCCAGAGCTGGTGACAGTTGACTGTCACACTATGAGAGGAAGACCTTGGGTCAGGCAGTCTCTGAGAAGGAGCAGGGACACTTTGGGGTTGTGGGTACTTCCCAGAGCCAGTGCTTGCACGAGCAAGTGTCACACACAGGTGTACAAACAGGAAGGTCGATCCTGCCCTCAGAGAAGAGGACTTATACACATTTGAATGGCTACCAATGTCTTATCAGCTTGAAGCTTGTGTAAACTAGAGTAGAGTTGTTATTACCCAAAGAATTAGGGCATATGCTCCCCTGGGCTCTGACGAACTGGTGTTTAATGCACCTCTTGAAGGGCCTTTGGCTCTAAGTCTGAAGCTCTGGCTCAGCATTTGCTCCCAGACCAGACTCAACATCTCATTAATCACGGCCGCTCTCCTCGGGTGCCGACAGATGCAGTCTCCCCGGACACAGAGAGCGCCTGGCTCTGCTCTGCTCTGGTATATATGAAGTCAAACAGGTGGGCTGTCAGCTCCTAGCGCAGGCTGTGTCAGCTCCTGATGCAGCCTGGCTTAGCATGACAAGGGTCATGTCAATCTCATGATGACCTAAAACTGCCCTTACTAAGCCCCTCCTTCCTACAAGTGTGAGTCCAGGTCTGTTCTGCCTGCATGGGTTCTGATCAGCCTTGCAAATGGGTTTTGGTTATATAGGATTTTTCTGAATGGAGTTCTAGGTTGTTTTGGCTGGAGAGAGCAGGATCTCAGCATGGCTGGTGAGCAACCCTTTCCTCCCAGTGGTCACCATAACTGGGCAGCAACCAGAGAGAAGAGGAAAGGCAGAGTGCCTGCCTAAAGAACTTGGATCAACTGTGGCAAGGGTGCTTTGAGAAGCAATCGTCCCGGCATCCCCTTCTCTCCCTGCTTCCCTGGGGTGTCACTTCCAGTCCATCCGGTGAGCTGTGTTTCTCATATTCACTTCTGCACCTCACAATGGCTAGCTCACATCATGTCTTTATTTTCAGCACTCCCTGTTCATTTCCAGTCATGCATGAATCTTCATCGCTTCCTCGCACACCTTGAACAACACACTTCTAAATTTTTCCATTGAGTCAGTGATTTCTTTGGAATTTTAGTTGAATAGGATTTCGATGTTTACAACAAATTGACAATACAAAAGCTGTTCTCTACTGAGCTTAGACATGAACTCTGACCATTTATCTTTTCAGGGAACCCCCCCTTTTTTTGATTCCCCAGAATGAAGTTAACTCTGGTGTATGTTTTGGGGTTGCTAATGACTTCAAACCTGCACCACCTCCTTTTCCATGGGCTGCTTTACGACTTGGGTCTTTGGCCATTTTTATTTTGGTAGTCACTGCCTACTAGGTACTGTTAGTAAGGGGCACTGGGGAAGTGGGAGGAACATGATGAAGATGGACACAGAAACACAAAGATAGGGAGGTTGCAAGAAGAAGGAGGGCTGTGCATGTCTGCTTGTTATCTGGACTTCTTTTCCTGGGAGTCTCATCTGTGTCTCCTTCCTTCCATACACCAGCATAGTGTCTCAACAGCGGTAAGAAATGCCAGTGTATCGTTTTCCTGCCACTTGCAGAATCAACCTCATTATATCCTATTTGAGATACGCCAGCACCAGACACACCCCCAAAGTTTGGGTTCCAGATCTATGGGTTATTTTCTCTGAGATCAGAACAACAGTCCTAACTGTCTAGTGCCTCAGAGGTCTAGGCTCCATCCAGAGGTATTGTCTTAGTCATGGTTTCTATTGCTGTGATGAAACACCATGACCAAAAGCAACCTGGGGAGGAAAGGGTTTATTTGGCTTATACTTCCACATCACAGGTCATCATCAGAGGATATCAGGACCAGAACACAAACAGGGCAGGAATCTGGAGGCAGGAACTGATGCAGAGGCCATGAAGGAGTGTTGCTTACTGGCCTGTTCGTTATGGGTGACTCAGCCTGCCTTTTATAGAAACCAGGACCACCAGCCCAGAGTAGTAAGCATACTTGAGAGACACATCAATTACTAATTAAGAAAATGCCAGCCGGGCTGTGGTGGTGCACACCTTTAATCCCAGCACTCAGGAGGCAGGGGCAGGCAGATCTCTGTGAGTTCGAGGCCAGCCTGGTCTACCGAGTGAGTGCCAGGACAGGTTCCAAAGCCACACAGAGAAATCCTGTCTCAAAAAACCAAGAATAAAACAAAACAAAACAAAATAAAATAATAAAAGAAAAGAAAGGAAAAAAAAAGAAAATGCCCTATAGGCTTGCTTACAGCCCAATCTATGGAGATTTTCTCAACTAAGGCTCCTCCTCTCTGATGACTTCTAGCTATGCCAAGTCGACATAAAAATAGCTAGTACAGATAGATACTCTCCCTCTGAGCTCGCAAGTCTGAACTGGTCCACTGTCTCTCTTTGCTCCCTGTGCAGAGCTGGTAGTCACTGCCTGTACCTTTTTTCTCTGTGGTACTTAATGTTTTCTTTTTTCTTTTTTAACTTTCAGTTTCCAGCCAGAAATTCTTCCTATCAAATCCTCTCTGTTAATCAGTTATGGTTGTCCTTCTGGACTTAACTTTTGATCCACACAACTCAGTTTCTTAAATTTTGTTACTAATTTATCCCCAGTGATAAGTTTGGAACTCTCATAAAATGTCTAAAGTATTTGGATATTTACTGATTTAATCTTGGGGCAGTTCCCTCAAACAGGCATGTCTAACTTCAGTCCCCATACAGACCACATGTGTCCCTGGGTAACTGTGAATATAACCTAATGCATTTATAGATGACATCATGTCACATTTTCTAAAGGGTGGGCGCCCTGATGGAACATTCTAATTTCTTCCTATTAAGACTTTATACGATTATCTTTTGAGGGGCACCCCTGCTTCTGCCATTCATACCGTCTCTTTCCTGATTTACTATCCTAATTCAGTAGAACCTGCTCTCCAGTGTATCCCCCATAAAGGCCACAAAAGAAGTTGAGTTGAGCTCACACATATGTAAAAATGACTGCCAACACATAGGAGTGCTGATAGTTGAAATATGTAACTAGGTTGGACAACTTTACGTCACTGTTTGAAGGCATTGCTCTGTTGTCTCCTATGGTCCTACCACAGCTAAATCCTACTCTTTATATTTCACAGGAACTTTTTATTCCTCTTTGAAAAATTTTAGGGTTCTTCTTTTTTAATTCCAGTGTGCTAAAATTTCATAATGTATTTATTATATGTGGGACTATGTCAATCTTCAAAGGGCCCCTGTTATCTAGAAATGCATCCTCCAGTTCTGGAGAAGTTTCTGGATTTGCGTCTCTGATGCTTCCCACCCTGTTCTGGATGGAATCATTACACAGGTGCACCTCTAACAGTTTTCGGGGTTCTTCCTAGGTTTCATTCCTTTGCTATTTTTGGTCTAGTTCTTGGGAAATTACCTTAGTGTCATCTACCAACTTTGTGTCATGTCTTTATTTTCTAAGAACTCTTTATTCTCCTCTGTTCCTTTCTAATAATGGGATGTTTCTAACTCATGAATGTTGTGTCATCGTTTCCCCCCTCCCCCCAGTAGTATTTTGAAGTGTTCTCTATGTAAAGTCTGTGTTTTCTCTAAGGTTCTTTCCACCATATGTTTTGTTCTGAAGACTTTCCCTTTAATGTCTAGAGACCCTTAGGTGCCTCTATAACTTATTTAGGATTTATGAACCACAGCTCTTTGCATATGGGATTGTATAGCCCCAGGCCTCACTAGAAGTGACCTAACTAGAATGATGGTGTCAGGTCTTTTGCATGAGCCATCTGGTATACCAAGGGATAACATTTCTAAGTCTCTGTCTGAGAATAAGTCACTGAAACTCATAGGAAGAGTGAAGGCTGAGTGTGTGAACAGGTAATGTCCGAGCCTGAGCTGAATGCCTCTGTTTAAAGTATTGGACTCTTCCTGTTGTCTGGCTGTCTTCTCTGAAGCCTGTGTTTCACCTCTCAGAAGAACTGTCTTGACTCTCCTTGTCTGGTCAAGCAAGGGTCAGTGTTCTGTCTGAGACAGAACAAGATCTAGGAGGGCAATCTCTTTGACTTTTAGCCAATTCTTTTCTTTCTGTTTTTGCTTTTGTTGGTTTGCATGCACATGTGTGCGGCGGTCCATGGTCACTATTGGGTGTCTTTCTTGGTCATACCACCATTTTTATTGAGTGAGGGTCTCTTACTGAACTTGGAGGCTCCCCAAATCTGGCAGACTTGCTGGCCAGTGAGTCCCAGGACCCCACTTATCTCTGTCCTTGTAAACACTGGGGTTACAGACATGATGCCACCTGGCATTTTAATGTAGGCATCGGGAATCTGAACCCAGGTTCTCATGCTTGGACCACAAGAACTTTACCGAGCCATTTCCCAGCCTCTTCTGCTTTTGCTACCACTTTCACCTTTATTTCTAGTGATCTTGTCTGTCTGATTTACTATGAAGTCAGCTGTCCCTGGCTTTTCCTGGTGGTGGCTAAGACTCCATTCTCTTCATTTTGCTAAGATTCTTCCTACCCCCAGGGCTGATCTCTAGCTTCCAACATTTTGTTGATGATATCTGGTCTTTCTTTCCATTAGATCTTGTGGATTTATGTCTTTTCCACTTTGTAGGCTTTTGAAGGGAGCAAAGGTAATGAATTTATTCAGTCCTCTATCTTCGATGCTTGTTTTCTAGAGCCAAACCACTTTCGGTCATGCAGCTTCTATCTTTAAACTGCATCTACTTTCTATCGTCTCGGTTCTGTTTCTCTTGGCATTATCCTAATTCAGACTCAGACACTCTTGTGTAAACAGCATCTCCACCAAGATTCTTCACATTTAAATCCACTGCATATAATGCTGCCAGGCCACCCTTGCAAAGGTGAGCCGTCCTTAACAACTAAGCCAGGCTTTCTACATATGTAGAGAATCCCTAACCTTAAAACTTCAAACATTCTGAGTTCCGTGATGTTTTTGGATTTTGGAGCCGTTCAGATGTCCAGATTAGGGATGTTCAAACAGTAAGGTCTGTGCAAATATTTCCCCATCCAAAAACTCTGACACCTGAAGTATTTCTGGCCCCGAGCATTTCAGACGAGAAGTGTTCAGCCTGCATTCATCGCCTTTAAACCATGGCTTGGTCTTGCGTTTGAGATCTGACATTATAGCCCTTGAGACTTTTGCAAACTTCTCAGTCACTTATGAGTTCAAAGACTTTGAAAGCCTAATCTCTTTTTCATTGTTCTGTGTAATAGTACACTTCTTATCTCCACACAAGTTTTCACCTCCAATGAAATCCAGCCAGTTACTCCATATTTATCCTCAGTGTTGTATGACTGAATGATGGTCGAGAGCAGTGATTCTCAACCTTTGGGGGTTGGACAGCCCTTTCACAGGGGTTGCCTAAGATCATTGAAAATATCAGATATTTACATTATGATTCATAACAGTAGCAAAATTTCAGTTATGAAGCAGCAACAAAAATAATTTTTTGGCTGGGGGTTCTCTACAACATGAGGAGCCATCTTCAAGGGTCATATCATTAGGAAGGTTGAGAACCACTGTTCTCTATAGCTTTCAAGTGATGTTGTCAATGCCAAGTCTTTCTCGACCCTCAACACAGTCTAGTTTGTCTCATCAACACCCACTAGGCTCTTCTCTTTCACTCACATGTTCTTCCTTTTTAATTGGGCAGCCATATTCCCCACCTGCTCAGCTTGGTGCTTGATACTCAACTTGATTCTCAGTGCGATCCTAGGTATTTTGTTGTTTTTAACACGGGGTCTTGCTATGTAGCCCAGACTGGCTGTGGTTTGGGGTGAATTTCTGTTCCAGCCTATCTGGGGCTGGGATTACAAGCATGAGCCACTATCCCCAGCTTTATCTTGGGGTCTTTAAATTTCTATCTTCTCTCTTATAAAATATTGGTAACAAAAACACTTACACTCATAACACAGTGTATTCATAGTGAGCTTAAATGCCACATGAGGGTCAGAGTCTGACTAGGAAAAGCATTCCTGACTTGTCTTGCCCCTTGTTTCTAGTTCTTACTACTGTTTGCCTACATGTCAGGGGATGATTCCCCTGGAATTCAGTGTGGTTCTCTCCCTAGCTGATGCTCAATCCATGCCTGCTGAGCCAGAATGAATCCAACCAAACGTCCTGCTATCTCACTTATAATAGGGGTCAGCAAGCATTTTCTGGAAAGGACCAGACCTTACCTTGGGTGTGTAGTCCTTTATTGCAACCTCTCAGCCTTAACCGTTATCATGTAAAGAGGCCGCAGGCAGTGCTTAAGAGAATGGCTATGTCTGAGTTTCAACAAAACTTCACTCCAGAGTTAGGTGGCCAGATAGGCCCACAGGCTGTAGCTCATTGTCTGAACTTAGAGTACAAAAAGGGATACAGCAACATGTTTAACACCTGCATTTCCATCATCATCAGGTTTGCTGAGAAATTCTAATCTCCTTTTGTTGTCTGTGGAATGGTTGGTTCTGGGCAGAGAAATTACCCACTACACGATTTCTATCATATTCTTCAGAAGACAGCAGGAAACAGGAGGGAGCGATATAATTCAAGACAATGGAGACATTTTGCTCCTTGAGATAATGCAACAAAACTAGCTTGTCTGGGATCCAAGTCTTCTAGAGAGACACAGTTTCTAGGGCAACAGTGAAGAAAGCTATTTTGTATACCCTATAGCCTGTCTCCAGCCCAACCCAAGCAAACTAACCCATTGCTCTTCAGTCATCCATGGCAATATCTTACTTGGAATAGTTTGCAGTGTTTCTTTCCTACCTAAGCCCTGGGCAGCCTTCTTGATTGATGACCTGGCTCAAGTCCTTTCTTGAACCTGCCTCTGTCTACTGATGCTTTGTGTTGTGTCCCCCGTGGATGTCTTTGCACTAAACGTCTGTTGCGCCTACTGAAGTTATCAATAACTACACCAGTCATCACAATTCACCAAGTATTGTAAGAATTAGTAATAAGTAATATAAGAATTATCCCCTAGCTCCAGTACTTTGTATATGGCAATTTTTAAAAACATTCATATAACTTGGTACCAAAACTTACCTATAAAAGAGAAAGGCTTAAAATATAATTTCCCCAAGATCCTATTAAGTAGCACATTAAAACATAATTAAAATCTGTTCATCTTGTCCAATGTAATCTGCCTGCTGTCTCTTTACTCTAAATCAGATACCCAGAGGATCAGGCCAAACCTGAAACCTTTCTAGTTTTAGGGAAAGACTGTGTATTTGGTTAGCATTGCTGGAAGTCCTCTAAAGGGGTTTGAAGTTTCATGCTGGAGAGCAGGTAAAGAGTCCATGAAGAGGATTATGTTACAACTAGTGCATGTCATGCCAGTTTACTAAGCATGGACCCAAAATCTGAGCACGCTGGTGAGTCACATAGAGCACACCACGTAGAATCTGATCATTGAAAAACAGAATTATGATCACTTCCATAACTAGACATACATGATGTATGTATAGCTAATACACATTCCATGTGCACCCAAACATTGTAGACTCTAGTCATTAGTCATGAAAAGGGAGGGTGAAATCATCTATTAAATTACGTACCTTCTGGAATACACTGTCCAAGAACAAATTTATATCCTTTGCAGCATTTTTTCCTAAGAGACAAACAAAAAAGCATCTTAGATGTAATGTTGGGTTGAAAATAAGGTTATTTATAGTTACTGATATTGTGTAACGTAATGTGTTTTAAAAAACCCAGAGATAAAATGGAGGTGGAGTATTTTTGCTGCAATCTGAGGTTAAAAAAAAATTAAAATCAGATGACCACATATCTTCCAAATATCAGCATCTGCCACCTACTACATGAAACCAACTCTCTGGGTCCTATGAAGTAGGTTCATTGCCTCTGGAGAACAATATAGTTTTAGTGTATAAATGAAGGGCCACAGACAGGAGGAGATGAAGTCCTGAGATACCACCTACCACATCCCCATTTCCTCTGTACGTCTAATCAAGGAAAGCACCTATGTTCTGAGAGAGCACAGATGCACAGTGCTGCTAGGAGATGCTTGTACAAATGTGACCCCCTCTGAAGAGACCATCAGAGACTCCACTCCCAGCTGTCAGACCAATCCGACTTCAAAGTAGCTGCCTTATACATGGCTCAAAGACACAAAGGAAAATACACTTGTAACCAATTAAAAAAATAAAAAATTTTCAGCAAAGAAAAAGAAAACTCTCATGATTGGAAGTGCTAAGGCTAGCCAGGTGGCTCAGTGGGTTAAAGTATTTGGCACATAGCCTGATGATCTGAGTTCAATTCCTGAATCCCCCTGTAGAAGGAGAGAACTGACTCCTGAAAGTTGTCCTTTGACCTCTGCATGTGTGATGTGTTATGTGCCCTCTCCCTTCCCCTTCTCAAATAATAGTAAGTAAAAGAAAACTTATAAAAAAGGAAAATTCTAAAACTATAAAACTTATCTAAGCATTAAAAAAGAAACCCACAAAACCCCAAACAAGTTCTGTCATACGTATTTAACAGAAAAATGGAGAGATAACATAGGAAAGAACCCTGAATTAACTAATGGGGCATGATGGCACACACTTGTAACTCTAAGATTTGGGAGGCTGAGGAAGTTGGATCTTATATGAGTTCAAGGCCAACCTGGGCTACAAAGTGAGACACTATCTTAAAAAAAAAAGCATTGAATTAGTAAACTTATAAACAGTAATTGTTCAACCTGTAGAAGAAATGACAAATATTTGAAAAATGAATGGAGATTCAGATCTAGGGACATGTGGCCAGCATTAGAGGTCTAATGTACTACCAAAGTGGAAATAGTGAGTTAAGTGGAAAAACAGATTTCAAAGAACTGTTGAAAATCCTCAAAATTTAGTGCAACAAATTTACTGATTAAAGAAGTTTATCAAGTGCCATATAAACTCAGAACATGCATACGCATACACACACACACACAGAGTTTTAAGGACTACAAGCTTTTAACTAGAAAAGTAAGTTATGGGTAATCCAGGAGACAGTTGTATGATATCTTTTAAGTGCTGAGAAAACATTTCTGTCAACCAAAGAGTCCTAAATCCAATAAAAATCTTCTTCAGGAATGAAGAACTCAGCTGGGCAAGGGTGGCACAAGTCTTTAATCTCAGCCCTTGTGAGGCAGAGGCAGGAGGATCTCTGTGAGTTTGAGGCCAGCCTGGTCTACAAGATCTAGTTCCAGGACAGGCTCCAAAGTTACAGAGAAACCCTGTCTTGAAACATAAAACAAAACAGAAAGAATGAAGAACTCAAGATATTTCAGATAAAGCGAAGAATTAGTCCCCAGCTATGCTGCTCTGTGAGGCATACTGTGGGTCCTTCAGGCTAATGGGGAATCAAATCAGAAGGAAACTTAAACCCACAGGGAGGAATCATAGCATCCTAAATGGTAACTAGCTAGACATCCATAGAAGGCTTTCAGTCTTTACTTCTATAAAGCAAAATCAGTACCATTGTCTTACAAGGCCTATGATGTATTTGGATGCCATTACTATGGTAATTAGAGGAATGGAAGGGCAGTAAATGGATCTGCATCATTACCAAGCTCCTCAGTTTCCATGATACAGCAAATGCAGCCATCTCTAGTAGAGATCAACACCCTCTCTGCCTCACTGTCTCCTGTTTCCATCATTTCCCTTTCCAGCGCTCAGGAGGTAGAGGCAAGGGAATCAAAAGTTCAAGGTTATCCTCTGCTACATAGTGAGTTCTAGGTAAGGCTGAACTATATGAGACCCTGTCCCAAAAGGAGAAAGAGCCGGGCGGTGGTGGCGCACACCTTTAATCCCAGCACTTGGGAGGCAGAGGCAGGCGATCTCTATGAGTTTGAGGCCAGCCTGGGCTACAAGAGCTAGTTCCAGGACTGGCTCCAAAGCCATAGAGAAACCCTGTCTCGAAAAACAAAACAAAAAAACCCAAAAACAAACAAACAAAAAACAAAAAAAGGAGAAAGAAAAGAAAAGAGAAAAACAAAAGAGGTTAGAGAAGGCCTCTGTCTAGAAAGAATTTTACAGGATTAAATTTATTCTTCCTTAATGATAAAAGTCCTTGAGAGGCTAGGGATACAAGGGGCACACACAATAAAGGTGAGTTACAGCAAGGCCACAGACAACATCAACTTTAATGGAGGGAAACTCAAAGCAATTCATCTAAAATCAAGAACACCAGGTTGTCCACTTTCTCCATACTTATTCAATATAGAATTTGAAGCCTTAGCTAGAGTAATAAGACAACTGAAGGAGATCAAGGGGATATAGATAGGAATGGAAGAAGTCAAAGTATGTTTATTTGTAGATAATATGACAGTATATATAAGTGACCCTAAAATTTCCACCAGGAAACTCCTACAGCTGATAAACACTTTCAGCCAAGTAGCTGAATACGTATTTAACATATAATAAGTGACAGACTGAGAAAGAAATCAGGGATACAACATCTTTCACAATAACCTCAAATAGTGAAAATATCTTAAGGTAACTCTAATCAATCAAGTGCAAGACTTGTACAATAAAAACTTTAAGACACTGAAGAGAGAAACAGGAAAAGATATCAGAAGATGGAAAGATCTCCCATACTCATGGATCAGAAGTATTAATACAGTAAAATGATCATCCTGTCCAAAGTAATCTACATATTCAATGAATTCCCCATCAAAATTCCAACACAATTATTCACAGAACTTGAAAGGACAAATTTCAGCTTCACATGGAAACATAAAAACACAGGAGGGCAAAAATGCTCCTGAAAAGTGAACTGCTGGAGGTATCACCATCCTGGATCTCAGACTATACTACAGAGCTATAGTATTAAATACAGCATGGTACTGGCACAAAAGTAGACATGTTGATCAATGGAATAGAATTGTAGACCCATACATAAGTCTATACACCCATGGACACCAGCTTTTTGATAAAGAAGTCAGAAATATACACTGAAAAAGTCATTGTATTCAGCAAATGATGCTGGTCAAACTAGATGGCTGCATATAGAAGAATGCAAATGGATTCATATTTCCACCCTGCACAAAACTCTATTCCAAATGGATCTAAGACTGCAACTTAAAAACAGATATACTGGCCTGATAGAAGACAAATTAGGAAATAGTCTTGAACTTACTGGAAAATACTTTTTGAACAGAACAGGGTTAGCACAGGCACTAAGAACAACAATTAATAAATGGGACCTCATGAAACTGAAAAGCTTCTGTAGGACAAAGAACACTGTTAAAAGGACAAAGTAGGAGGCTACAGAATGGGGAAAGATTGTCTCCAGCTACACATCTGATAGAGAACCAATATCAAAAATATATAAAGAATTTAAAAACTAGATATCAAGAAACAAGTAACTCATGCCTCATCTAGCTTTAATAAAAGGAGAGGAGCCTAGTCTCACTGCAACTTGATATGCCATGTTTGGTTGATATCCATGGGAGGCGTGCCCTTTTCTGAGGAGTGGATGGGGTGGGGACTGGGAGGAGATGAGGGAGGAGAAACTGTAGTCGGGATATAACATATGAAAGAAGAATAAGTTTTTCAAAAAAGAAACAAGTAACCCAAATTTAAAAATGAGGTACAGATCTAACCAGAAAAGTCTCAAAACAGGGAAACTCAAATTGCTGAGAAACACTTAAGGAAATGTTCAACATCCTTGTCATCATGGAAATGCAAATCAAAACTACTTAGAGATTTTATCTTATACCCCTCAGGATCTAAGATCAATAAGACAAATGACAGTTCAAGCTCTCAAGAATGTGGAGTATGGGGAACATTCGTGCATTGCTAGTAGGAGTGCAAACTTGTACAGCCACTATGGAAATCAGCGTGGGCAGTCATCAGTTAGATGAGAATTGATCTATCTTAAGATCCAACTGTACCATTCTTGGGATATTACCAATGGATGCTTCGTCATACCACAGAGACACTTGTTCAACCATGCCCGTTGCTGCTCTATTTATTATAGTCAGAAATTGGAACCAACCTAGATGCCCATCAACCGATGACTGAATAAAGAAAATGTTTACCTGATAAAGAAATGTTTATACATTTAAACAATAGAATATTACTCAGTTGTTTAAAAAATGAAATCATGAAGTTCATAGTTAAATGGATGGAACTAGAAAAAAATCATCCTGAGGTAAGTCAGAGCCAGAAAGGCAAATATTGTAAGTATTTGATTATATGTGAATGTTATCTGTTAACTCCTTGATAATCAAGTTACAAACCTATCACCACAAAGGCCAGGCAGAGAGGAAGCTACTGGTCGAGGCTAGATGGGCCTCCCTAGGGAGGGGAAATAGAATAAATATGAATTGTTGATGGGGAAGGGACCAGAATGGGAGGATTAAACAGGAAAGAGGCAGGGAAGAAGGGGAGATGGAGGGAATATGGTGAGGGACAGCTAAAACTCAGGGCTACTTGTGGCATTGTATGAACACCTAATACAGTAGAAGCTTCATATAATATATACACAAATGAAATGAATCTAAATGAAACTTCCAACTATCGGGAGACTGATCCCCAACTGAACATCTCTCCTCACCAAAAGTAGCTTTCAGTACCAGGAATGAGTTACATCTAACTGGGTTTTTAGCCAAAGGAGCCCCATGGGAACCTCCAAACAATCCAGGCTATTACCAAGGTTATTAGTTCCTCTCCACAAACTGACAGCAAGGCCCTACTGCTGAAGACAACAGCCACACAACTCATTAAACACAGACAAGTCCAGCTGCTTTCTGAGAGCTTCATTTCTCCTGACGAGTACTCATGGTACTAGAAGGTACTTTGTAGGCCATCACAGGGGAAAGGTAAACACCAACCAAGCTACAAACTCTTCGTTCTACAATGGTGGCCTGCCTGCAATACATATTGATGAAATAATGGCAAAAATATTGTAGGAGTAACCAACCAACATTTGATTCGCGTTAAGGCCCACTCTGAGATGGAACTTGGATCCATTGCTGTTTGTGTGGCTGAGAACCAAAAGCTAGTTAGGCCAGGAACCCAGGGGAAAGCTGAATACCACTCTTCTGCTAAAGGAACATAGCAATAAAATAACTCCTAATAATATTCTGCTATATTCAGATCAGCGACTTTCTCAGCCACTATCAGAAAAGCTTCCACTTGGAAGCAGGCGGGAACAAATAGAGACCCACAGCCAGGCCATGTGCAGAGAGTGAGCGATGTTGGAATACTCCACCCTAAATGAGTTGTCTCCATCAAATCCCTCCCCTCAGGCCTCAGGGAACCCAGTGAAAGAGGAGGTGGAAAGCGTGTAAAAGCCAGAGGGCATGGAGGGCCCCGAGGGCTCAAGGCTTACTAGAGGTCAACAGGCTCTGTGCACATAAGAACTCACAGAGACTGAGGCAGCAGGCACAGGGCCTGCATGGGTCTGCACCAGATGGGGTCCTAGGGCCGAAAGGAGAAGTGAACACATGCCCACGTCCTAAACTCAAAAGCTATCTCCAATTGATAGCCACTTGCAAATTAAAAATTACTTTTCTCAAGAGAGTCTCTCTGGAAAACCAAGCCCTCTTCAGGGAGACTGTTCCATTTCTAGTAGTAGATGACTGACTGGCAGAAAATGAATTCCATGGCAATCTTTGGAGATTCTTTGTTGAATAACATGGTCATATTCCCCCCTTTTTGTTAACCTACAGATCATTTGTGTATACATTATGGCTTCTGGTTTGGTTTTTTAAAAAAAATGGGATTCCTGTGTGTGTGAACATTCTGTCTATATGCCTTGTGTATGTGAACATGTGTGTCTATGTCTTGTGTACGTGAACATGTGTGTCTGAACATATTTGTCTATATGCACTTATTGTGCTTTTCCTTTGTCGTTTTTTCTTGTTTAGATGTTTAGTCTTATTGCAATTTGTTTGTTTTTATTTATTTTACTCTATTATGATTTCTTAGACATCTGTTTGTTTCCAAGGAGAGGCAGAAAGGGGGTGGATCTAGATGGGAGGGGAGGTAGGAAGGATATAGGAGGAGTAGAGGGAGGGGAAATGATAACCAGAATACATTGTATGAAAAAGTCTATTTTCAATAAAATAAAATAAAGATAATTGTACAGTCTATAATATTGCTCAAGTCAACTCACATGATTTGTCTGCCTAGTGAATTACTGTTTGTGGGAGAAACCTTAGTAAATCTCTTCTAAAAACACAAGGTTTATAAAATGTTAAGTGTGTACTCTATAAATCTTTATAAAACTTATTTATTATTCATAGAGTGTCCTCCCTGTGTGTATGCCTACAGGCCAGAAGAGGGCACCCGATCTCATTACAGGTGGTTGTGAGCCACCAGGTGGTTGATGGGAATTGAATTCAAGACCTCTGGAAAAGCACACAGTGCTCTTAACCTCTAAGCCTTCTCTTCAACCCGTAAAATTTATGAAAAGTTATACAAAGTCATATTTGCAAGAGAACCTGAAATTGGGTTGAGTGTGGCATCTCATTTCACCTCCTCCTGCACATCCCTCACAAGGGGGCAGCTGTGGTGGCTGTCTCACTGCAGAAGCACACAAGGCAGCTGTCATCATGAAAACCAATGGTGGGTTAGAGATAAAGAGTATCGCCACTCTTCCAGAGGACCCGGGTTTGATTCCCAGCATTCACATCGCAACTTATAACCCATAACTCCAGTTTCAGGGGATCCAATGCTCTTTTCTGGCCTCCAAAGGCATCAGGGAAGAATTCAGGTGAAACGCACACACATGCGCATACACACACACACACACACACACACACACACACACACACGAAGAGAGAGAGAAATGGTGTCAGAATATTCTTGAAACAGATTTGAGCAAAAAGATAAATGCTCACTCTCCACGCCCATCTTTTTCTGCTTGCCTTGTCCTCCTAAAATAGATAAACTTGAATCCTTCTTCATCATATTTTATTAGAAGGAAACCAATTCCCCACCCACCCACCCACCCACCAACTTTACCATTGACTAGTTGCATGTGTCACCTCCTGTTAGAACCATGCACTGAGAGCTTGACACTATAAGTAGGCATTTCTTTTTTCCATGGCAAGGTCATGTGACTATGCCCATTTTTAAGGAGGGTTCCTGAGAAGAGTTAAATCCCTATCCTGACACATTACTACATAGGCTTGTGATAATCCCTCCCCACTGTTCAAGAAGTTCCATCAAGGTTAACAGATTACCCCCAGGTTTAAGCAGCATGAAGATCATTGACTCAGGAGTGCTTGAGGGCCACTGGCTCAAGTGGTAACCCTTGTCATGATGTAGTGGAGGTTAACTAAGAAGGGCTTACCTTGATTTTCTTTCAATAAAGGAAGTGGGGCTTTATACAAACAGCAATGGCCACTGTGCCAGAATGCTGTGGGACAATGGTCTTGTACTCTGTAAAAATTTATCACTTGTACTAGTTTAATAAAATGCTGATTGGCCAGTAGCCAGGCAAGAAGTATAGCTGGGGCCACCAGAACAGGAGGATTTTGCAAAGAGGAAAGGCTCAGTCTGCAGTCATCACCCAGACACAGAGGAAGCAAGATGAGAATGCCTCACTGATAAAAGGGACCAAGCCATGTGGCTAAACAGACAAGAATTATGGGCTAATTTAAGATGTAAGAGTTAATAAGAAGCCTGTGCTAATAGGCCACCCAGTTTATAATGAATGTAGGCCTCTGTGTGTTTCTTTGGCTGAATGGCTGTGGGACTGGTTGGGACAGAAATCTATGCCAACGCCGGAAGTGTTCCACAGTGACAGTTTACAGTATCAATCTGAATGACATAATTAGACATAATTTCCCAACATCTCCAACTAGGATATCACACTCTGGGAAGCCCATGTGGAACAGTTAACGGTGATGACTGGAAGATCCACCTTGATATTTCTATGGAACTGAAATTCCGCCTGGTTTTCCACAGTGTAGAAAAAAGTCCAAGCTGCCTGCAACCAAAAGGAATGTCAGCCTTATAAAGCCAGCTCACTAAAACTTTATAGCTATTACCAACTGAGATACGTGTAGTTACTCTTTAGAAAGCTGCAAGACGAACAGAGCTCTCGCTGTTTTGACACCAAAGTGACGCATGAGAAGGTTGGGTGGAGGGGAAAACATATGTTTTTGATACTCAGATCTAACAGCATCTAAGCATGAGATTTTATTTTACTTGTATGCGAGTGCTACAGCATAGATACAGCTCCTGCCATACTCTAAGACAGTATGATCTTTGAAAGATCATAATAAACGGTACCATCCTCACTCTCAGCCTCTCTCTTCATTCAAGACATTACACTTGGATACTGTCCGCACTTTGAACTTTTGAAAGGCTCTGTACTGTGCAAACAGGTTTTTTTTCTGCTTCCATTATTTCTTTTGAGAGAAGCAGGGAGGCAGTTTGTGGTTATGCGTATGTACACACTCACACGCACATGCATGCACACACAGGGACTAGAGGCTGACATCAAGTGTCTTCCTTGGTCGTAATTTATATATGCATGTATTTCTTTACAAATGGGGTTTTAAAGAACTTGGGGCTCATGAATTGGGTCAGAATGGCTGGCCAGTGTCTTCATGTCCAGGCATCTTCATGTCTCTGCCCCTCAGTGCCAGGGTGGCAGATGGACACTGTAATGCTGAGATTTTTCTTGGATAACCTTTTACAAGATGAGTTGGTATGTTTCAGAAGGCTCCAGGAAAGCACTGAGTCCCAGGATGAACGCACGCCACTTCCACACCAGCTTAACTAAGAACTAACATGCACTTTGAGTTTTTCTTAGATGCGTCATTGAGTCCAGCTCTCTGTTCCAGAGAAGAGGTGCTCAGATGTGAGCCACCTTCCTACATTTCCCAGAGTTCTTGGGGACATATCATTATTTTGCATGTTAAGTACCCACCAATCATAGTTTGCCATTTAAAAAAATAAATGAAATATTCTCAAGTAGAGGAAAATAAACACTGGTTACACACATCATCCCATGCCCAAGATTTCTTACAACATAATTTACATGTAAAAAAGTTGAGGCAGCCCAAATGAAATCTTGTCATGCAAGCCAGGCGCTTGTTAGAATGAACTCCAAACACCACTGTGCAGTTTTTATCTTTAAGAAAAACAAACTACAATGAAAAATGCTTGCAGGGACTCTGGGGAGACAGCCCTTCTTAATCCACTTCATGTGTTAGAGCTAGTTTCCAAACGAGGATGCTTTTCTCATTTCTTGGCAAGGGGAAGTGGTGATTAGATTGTTATTACATAGCAAGGGCAACATCTGCTAATCAAGACGGTCTAAAGATGGCTCCCCTGGGTGTCACTGGGAGTTAGCGCATGCATAAAATTGTAAGTAAAATCTATACAGCCAGAATTATAGCCCATCAGTCAGGAGTGTGCGCACATGCACACGCTCATACATTTGGAAGGGAAAAATGAAATTACAAGATGAAGATAAGTAAAGATAAGGCCATCAGGCTGTTAGACTAGAACTTTTAGCAAAATCCATAGAATCAGAGAACCAGAAAGGACCTTGAAAGTCAGTTGAGGCAGTAGACAAATATGTAAACCCATTACTGTAGTTTCCCCAAGATCTGCCTGGGTTTTCTCTTATATAACTTCCCTACAAGAGAGCTATGTTTTTGACTGTTTTATAGTCCTCAGTACCAGGCTTTACTTAGTCAATGCAGAACTAGTCTGGGGTCTAGGAATATTGACTTTACAATTCTGGCTCTGGTGTTTAATGAGCTAAGGATGGAACGTCAGGCTTGCTTCCTATACTTGCTGGGTTTCAATTTCCCTGTGGAAAAACATGGATACACATTATTGGCCTCAGGGGACCACTGCAGAGACTGTGAACAGCATCATGGCACATGTCTGGGTTTGGGGGCCAAATAGTATTTATTTTGCAGCTTAATCAATACAATAAGCAAACAGCAAAGGCAATTGCTCTCGGTTGCTCTCACCTTGAAGCTCATCTTTCTCCCACTTTTTAAATTGGAAATAGATTTTGTTTCATACAATGTATTCTGATTGTGGCTCCCCCCCACATCTCCTCTCAGGTCCTCTCCACTTTCTTACCCACCCAAATCAACACTCTTTATTTTTCTCTCATTAGAACACAAACTGGCATCTAAATAATAACAACAACAGCAATAATAAGACAAAATAAAAACAAACCAGAATGGGGAAAATAAAACAGAGAAATCAAGAGACAAGGAAAAAGCACAAGAAACACATATAGATGCTGAGATATGCACATTCGTACACACAAACAAAAACCCACAGAAACAAAATCAGAAACCATAATATGTAAGCAAAAGATCTGTAATGCTAAAAAAAAAAAAAAAAAAAACCTCCAAAAATGCCACTGAGTTTGCTTTGTGTTGGCCATCTACTGCTGGTCATGGGGCCTTCCCTTTAATGTAGTTTGAATACCAAGTGTGACTTTGTTAGAGAAAACTAATTTTTCCTCTGCGAGTGCTTATCAGTTGGAGATATATTCTGAGTTAGGGATGGGGGCTTGTGTCTACTTTCCTTCTTAGCCCTGGGCCCCATCTGACTTAGACCCATGCAGGCCCTGTGAATGCTGTCACAGTCTCTATGAGTTCATATGTGTGCCTGTCCTGTTGTGCTTTATTTCCCAAGCATCTTTCAACTCATTGGTGCTTAACAATCTTTCCATCTCTTCTTCCACAGAATTGCCTGAGCCTTGAAGTGTGTGTGTGTGGGGGGGTTGATGGAGACATCCCAATTAGGACTGAGTGTTCTACCCAGTCTTTCACTCACTGCACACTGTGAGAGAGTGGGTCTCTGTATTTGTTCCCATCTACTGCAGGAGGAAGCTTTTCTGATGACGGCTGAGTAAGACAGTGATCTATTATGAGTATAGCAGAATGTCATTAGGAGCCATTTGATTGCTATGTTCCTTTAGCAGAATAGTAGTATTTGGTTTTCCCATAGGTCCCTGGCCTATCTAGTCTCAGGTTCTTGACCACACAAGCAACATTGGATATGTGTTCTGTCTCATAGAGTGTGCCTTAACTCAAATCAGATAGTGGTTGGTTAATCAGACAACTTTGCAAAACTGGTCACCATTGTAGATCAAAGGGTTTTCACCTCTCTCCTGTGGTAGCCTGCAGAGTACCTTCCCATACCATGAACACCAGTCAGTATGGGTGAAGGTTCTAAGTAGGCAGCAGATCAACTTCTCTGTGTTCAATGAATTGTGTAGGTGTTGTCTTTAGCCATAGGGCCTTTCCATCAGTTCATGGAGAACCACCAACAGTTTAAGAAATAGTCTGGGCTGGTTGGGGGTTTCCATGGGGCCTCTTTGATGAATAATTCAATTAGATGTAACCCATTCCCAACGCCGGAGGTTTCATTTGGTGGCAAGAGGTGTCTAGTTGCACCTTTGTCTCTCAAATTATTTGGTTATTCCACTTAGATTTCTTTCATATATGAATATATTTTAAGATGCTTCTACTGTATTAGGTTTTATGCAGCCCTTCAAATGGACCATCATTTTAGCTGCTCTTCTCCATCTGCATTTCCTCCCTGACATCCTCTTCCCTGCCTGTCCCCATCTGATCATCTCAGTGCAACTTCCTCTCTTCCATCCATAATTATCTACACTATTTACCCTTCCTAGGTAGAACCCCTTACCCCAGTCTCTTACTCTATACCCAACCCCTATGGCTTTATGGATTGTAGCTTTCTTATCAATTACCTAACACCTAACATCCACATAGAAGTGAGCGCACACCATGTTTGTCTTTCTGGGTCTGTGTTACCCCACTCTGGATGATTTTTTTTCTGAATTCATCCATTTACTTGTGAATTTCATTAATTTAATTTTAACAGCTGAGTAATATTCCATTGTATAAATGTCCCACATTTTCTTCATCCATTTATTTGGTGAACATCTAGGCTGTTTCCAGTTTCTGGCTATAATAAAGAGAGCAGTAATTAACATGGATGAGCAAGTGTCTCTATGGTAGAAAGAGCCATCGGGGTATATGCCTGAGTAGGACAGCTAGAACTTGAAGTAGATCTGTTTCCACCTTCCGGAGGAACCACCACACTGATTTCCACACCAGCTATACAAGTTTACATTTCCACCAGCAATGGATGATCATTCTTCTTACACAACATCCTCACCAGCATGAGGTGTCATTTGCTTTATTGGTCTTGGCCATTATGACTGGTGTAAGATGAAATCTCAAAGAAGTTTTGCACTGCATTCCTCTGATTACTAAGGATGAATAATTCTTTAGGTGCTTCTCAGCCATTTGAGTTTCCTCTTTCAAAAATTCTCTGTTCGGATCTGTACCCCATTTTAAAATTGTGTTGTTTTCTTGATGTCCAGTTTTTTTGGTACTTTATATATTTTAGATAATAGTCCTCTCTTTGATGTATAATGCGTAAAATTCTTTTCCTATTCTGTAGCCTGCCACTTTGTCCAAACGATGGGGTCCTTCACTGCACAGAAGCTATTCAGTTTCATGAGGTCTCATTTATGAATTGTTGTTCTTGGTGCCTGTGCAAGCAGTGTTGGGAGAGTCCTTTCCTGTGCTAATAATTTCGAGACGATTCCCTACTTTCTCTTCTATCAGATTCAGTAGATCTGATTTTATGTTAGGGTCCTTGACCCATTTAGAGTTGAGTTTTGTGCAGGGTGATTAAGTATGGATCTATTTGCATTCTTCTACATGCAGCCGTCCAGTTCGTTCAGCATCATTTGTTGAAGATGTTGTCTTTTCCAGTGTGTATTTCTGACTTCTTTGTTAAAAAAAAATCAGGAAAAAAGTGTGGACGTCTGTCTGTGTTTACACTCTATTCTGTTGATCAGCTAGACTGCGTCTGTGTCAACAGCATGCTCCTTTTATTTCCATAGCTCTGCAGTGCAATTTGAGATCAAAGATCAACTTGAGAAAAGAAGTTCTTTCATCATTCAGGATTGTCCTAGCTATTTTAGTTTTGTTTATTTGCTTGTTGTTTTTGTGCATGCGTGTGCTTTCACATGGGGCTGGAAATTGTACTTTCAAGTTCTATGAAGACTTGTGTTGGAATTTTGATGGGGACTCCATTGAATCTGTAAATTGCCTTTGGAAGAACCTTTATTTTTAATATACTAAATCTACTGATCTATGCGCATGGGAGATCCATCCTCTGATATCGTCTTCCACTGCCTTCTTAATATCTTAAAGATTTTATTATACAAGCCTTTCACTTGGCTGGTTAAAGTTACCTCATGGTATTTTATTTATTGGTTGATGCTATTGTGAAAGGTGTTGTCTCCATGACTTCTCAGTCAGTTTGTCATTTGCTTACAGTAGTTATGACTTTTTGGGTTAATTTTGTATCCTGCTACTTTGCTGAAAGTGTATATTAGCTGTAGAAGCTTCCCAGTAGAGTTTTTAGGGTCATTTAGGTATATAATCATATCATCTGCAAATAAAGATACTTAGGTTTCTTCCATTCCTTTTTGTACTCCTTTGATCTCCTCCAGTTGTCTTATAGGTGTAGTAAAGACTTCAACTCCTGTATTGAATAAGTATAGAGAGAGTGGACAACCTTGTCTTGTTCCTGATTTTAGTGAAAATGCTTTGAGATTTTCTCTATTTAAATTGATGTTGGCTCTGAGCTTGCTATAAGCTGCTTTTATTATGCCTAGGTATGTCCCTTGTATTCCTAGTCTCTCAAGGACTTTTATCATGAAGGAATATTGAATTTTGTCAAAGGCCTTTTCTGCCCTTAATGAGATGCTCATGTGGTTTTGTCTCTCATTCTGTTTATATGTTTAATTACCTTAATAGATTTACATATGTTGAACCACCCCTGCATTTCTGGGATGAAGTCTATTTGGTCATAGTAGATGATCTTTTTGATGTGTTCTTGGATTCAGTTTGTAATTATTTTATTGAGAATTTTTTTCAGCTGTGTTAATAAGGAAAATTGCTCTGTAATTTTCTTTCTCTGTTGGGTCTTTATGTGGTTGAGTTATCAGGGTAATAGTAGCCTCATAAAAAGAATTGGCAATGTTCTTTCTTTTTCTATTTTGTGGAAAAATTTCAGAGCACTGGCATTAACTCCTCTTTGAAAGTCTGGGAGAATTCTGTGCTGAATCCTACTGGGCTTTTTTTTTAAGTGTTTTAATTATTGTTTCTGAAGGGTTATAAATTTGTTTAAACTGCTTATCTGATCTTGATTCAACTTTGTAGGTGATATATATCAAGATATTTACCCACTTCTTTTAGGGTTTCCAATTTGGTGGAGTACAGGATTTTAAAGCATGACCTTATGCTGCTCTAGATTTCCTTGGTCTCTGTTGTTATGTCCCCCTTTTCATCTCTAGTTTTGTTAACTGGGGTATTATCTCTCTGCCTTTTAGTTAATTGGCAATGGGCTTATCAATATTATTGATTTTCTCAAAGACCCGATTCTTCATTTCATTGATTCTTTGTATTTTTTCTGTTTCTATTTTATATATTTCAGCCTGAGATTAATTATTTCTTGCTGTCTCCTCCTTTTGTGTGCTATTTCTTCTTCTAGTTCTGGAGTTTTCAGTGCGCCATTAAGTTATTAATATGAGCTTTCTCCATTTTTATTTAAATGTAGGTATTGAGTACTATGATTTTAGTTTTTAGAACTGCCTTCGTTGTGCCCCATAAGTTTGGGTATGTTGTGTTTTCATTTTCATCTAGTTCTAGAAAGTTTTTTTTAATTCTTCTTTGATCCACTTTTTATTCAGTAGTGAGTGTTGCAAACTTTCGTGCATGTGTAAACTTTCTGTTGCTGTTGATATTCAGCTTTAATCTGTGGTGGCCAGATAGGAGGCAGGGTGTTATTTCAATTTTTTTTCTGTAACTATTGAGACTTGTAGTTCTACTACTGTCTAGGGGAGCAGCCTCCAGCAGCACAGGGCTTTGAAAGGAGTTCACTGAGTCGGCGAGGTTAAACTTTTTTCTCTGAAGGGGGTTAGGGAAAAAGGCACTCCCAAACCCTCTTGATGTTTTCCTTTTTTATTCCTATTTTTCTTTATTCTTTCTCTCTTTTTTCTCTCTATTTTATCTCATATTGTTTTACTGCTTTTATACACTCCCACAACAGAATCTTCCTGGCAGTACAAGTGTCAAAACAAGTACATTCCATTTTTTCAAGTGAATGATTATAGGTAAAATCATGTCTTTCATCTCCCTCACATGATAAACATTTTATGTATTGCAGGTGAAAAACAAATTATCCAAAGAACCCACAAACATTCATACCCAAGCAGCTTGTTATAGATTAACCCTGTGGGCAAGCAAGGTGTTCTTGTCAGGTCTTTTACTGGCAGGCTGCATTTTGCAGTTACAAAGAAAAGGCCAATTATTTTATTACTTATCTTGAAGGGTAATCTTATAAGGACTCTTAAAGAAATCACAAACCTAAACTTTTATATATAAAAAAGAATCAGTCAGCTCTACTGACATATCTATTTGTTAATAGTTTATATATATATATACATATACATATGTGTATATGTATATATATATCAGGAGATTGAGGAATTAAATGTATATAAGGAATTAATCATTACCTTTGGTCACCAACCAAACCTAGCAAGGACAGTATGTCAGCCAGTCATAATGGGCTCCTTTGTTCTTGTTTCCTGTCCTTAAAGAGTTCCTCATTCAACTGTGTGCCTTTCTAAAACTTTAGATTGACTTCTTGGGTTTTTTAATTCAGAGTTATTTATCAAAAACATCTTAGTCTAACTTTGTTATTCGCAAAGCTTTGTTTCAGCTATGTTGCACTCCGAGACCTGTGAACACACCTCCCAACATTAAGGGTAAAAGAATTTAAACTAACTGGGCTATTGGGACTCAATTGTTAGTCGTTAACTTGAGAAACAATCCAAGCAGCTCCTTAGGTGAGACTCACAGACCTTAGCTATGAAACAAATCCTTGTATTTATTTTTATTCATCAAAACTCTATACAAGCTATCATTACTATTATTAAACTAGACAGTACAGCTTAGGGAGGGGTCATATTTTTGACAATTCACAGGTGAAAATGCTCAGTAGAACACGATGTTTCCAAGAGATAAACATACTACGTTACAGGCCATGGGGATCTCCCCACGTCCACTCACACCATGCTAGATACCAGAGAAACGGAGCTGCAGCAAACATGTAAAGGCACAGCAGAAGCAAAAGACATTCCAGGGTCTATAGTCCCGTGGCCTTGCCTAAATGAGATTGGTCCATCAGAGGATTCCCTTCTGCTGGGCTGACACCGGGAACTTCAATTGCAACTCGCTGCTCCTCCAGCATGGCCCATGACAAAGTTCCTCGAGGTACTGAGAAGGCGATATTTTCTTTTGTGTTTGGGGGAAATGTTCTGTAAGTATCTGCCAGGTCCATTTGATCTATGACATCATCTAGGTACAGAATTTCTCTGTTTAGGTTTGGACTGGGTGAACTGTCTATTGGCAAGAGTGGAGTATTGAAATCTCCCACTGTCACTGTGTCAGGATCAATATGCAATTTTAACTGTAGCAGTGTTTCTTTTGCGAACTTTGGTGCCCTTGCATTTAGTGCATGGATGTTTAGAATTGCAATATCCTCGTGTTAAAATTTTTCTTCAAGTATACAGTGTCCTTTACCTTTGGATTAGTTTGGTTTGAAATCTATTTTGTGAGATACTAAAATAGCTACATTGGCTAGCTTCTTGCATCCATTTGCTTGAAACATCTTTTTCCATACCCCACCCTAGATGTTGTTCATCCTTTATGTTAGGGTGGGTTTCTTGGATGCAGCAAAGGATGGATTCTGTTTTCAAATCCTATCTGTTAGAGTGTGTGTGTGTGTGTGTGTGTGTGTGTGTGTGTGTGTATGTGTATGAGAGAGAGAGAGAGAGAGAGAGAGAATGTATGTGTGTGTTTGAATTGGGAAATGTAGATGTTTGATGTTTAGAGTTGTCAATGAACAGGGTTTATTGATTCTCATTATTTTGTGCTTCTGGTGTGAGCCCCCCTTTTAATTTTATTCCTGTGTTTTCTTGGGTGGTGTTAACCTCTTCAGACTGAAATTTTTTCTCTAGAGCCTCCTGTAGAGCAGGATTTGTGGATAGACACTGCTTAAATTTGGGGTTATCATAGAATTTTTTCTCTGTTATCGTGATTGATCGTTTTGGTGTGTATAATAGTTAGAACTGGTATCTGTGGTCTCTTAGAATGTGTAGAACATATTTCCAGGTCCTTCTGGTTTTTAGAGTCTCCACTAAAAATCAGATATTATTCTAATAAGCTACCTTTCTATGGTATTTGTCTTTTTCCATTCTAGCTTTTAATACTATTTCTTTGTACTGTATTTTTAGTGTTTTGATTATTATGTGTCATCGGGAATTTCTTTTCTGGTCCCGTCTATTTGATATTCTGTGTGTTTCTTGTACCTTCATAGGGACCTCCTTCTTTAGGTTGGGGAATTATTTTCTTAGATATTTTCTGCCCCTTTGACCTTGGTTTCTTCTCCTTCTATATTGTTCTTAGATTTGAGCCTTCTAAAGTGTCCCAGAGTTCCTGATGTTTTGTACCAGGATTTTTTTTAATTTAACATTTTCTTTGACTGAGGTATCTATTTCGTCTACCTTGTCTTCAATGACTGAAATTCTCTCTTCCCTCTCTTGTATCCTGTTGGTGAGGCTTGCCTCTGAGGGTTCTGCTCAAGCTCTTACATTTTCCTTTTCCAGTTTTACATCAGCCTGAATTTCTTTATTGAGTCTACTTTCACTTTCCCATTTTGAACTGTTTTTTTATTTTATTCCATTATGTTTTCATAAATTTCATCAACTGACTTATTCACATCCTCTTTGAGGTCCTTGAACATATTCATAACAGCTATTTTGTAGTCCTTGTCTTGGGCCTCAGCTATACTGCATCTCTCAGGGCCTACTGCTGTAGGGTTGATGGGTTCTGGTGGGAAAATATTTCCCTGGATGTTGTTATTTGCATTTCTATGCTGTCTGGCCTTCTTGGTTTGGGATGATCATAGTTCTGGGTGTTGATATCTGGTCTGGCCTTTGTTAGGTGTGTATACCAGTCTTTGGTGTCTGTTGTCCTCTCTGGATCTTGGAATTATGTGGTGGTGTAGTTTCCTGTTAGGTAATACTTCTGAGTCCCTATGCCTGGGGCAAGGGGGTCCCAGATAGAAGATGTTGTTTGGTATTTGGTATTGACACAAAGGGATAGAGATGGGCTAGAAGGAGTGGGGTGCTGAGGGGATCTATAGGTACGCAGAAAGCTGGGTCTGCTATGGGGCCCCTTGGAGTCCCCAGAGAATGGAGTCAGAGAAGTCAGGCCTCTGCTGCTGACCTGCCAAGGCACAGGGGATGAAATTGGGTAATTGGAGATGGAGGACAGAAAGGAGAGTGAAGCCCACCTACCTGATGTCCCGGGCAGTGTTTCTAGTGGGTTCCCAGGTAAGAGAGGGCCTCTAGGTATTGGTAACTGATGCAGAGTTATGGGGTTAGGTACGGACACTGAGTCTGCCCTTAGATTCTAAGGATTTGTCAGGAGGCAGAGAAGGAAGACAGGCCCTTCAGGTGGTCTGCTCTGGGGCTGGGGAGGAGACTGGGGAACTGTGGATATCAGACAGGAAAGAGCATGAAGATCACCTACTTGACTCCCAGAACTACCTAGCCAGCAGGTTCCCAGGTAGTGAGTACCTCTGGGTATTGGTAACTGACCTTTCTGCCACTTCTTAAAGGCAAACACATTTCTTCTTCCAAAACCAAAATGGTGTGGGAGAAAGTAAGAAACTTATGATTTCATTTTGGCAGCAAAGTACAATTTCTATCCCCCCACCCTGTTCTGTCACAAATTAACCCCAAGTAATAATAAGAAGCAAACCTGCAACTCTGTATCCTAAGGACTTAGGAGACCATTATCTCTCCACAGCACAGTGCAGAGATGATCTAATTGAGGAAAGGATGAGACTGGTGGTGGGCGGTGGGATACTTTCTAATCCACATGGTTACAACAGAGAAATGTCACCCTCTCCATCGAACCTCAGCAAGATTTACAAGGCTTCCACCAGCTACGGAAGACAGTTGAGGCCGAAGACAGGCAAGGTGAGTTGACAGTCTTCTGAGTCTTATTCCTTTTCCTCCCAAGTCCCAGGCAGTCTAATAAATATCCTTTGCCCACTCCTGTGAGAAGCATATCTGGTTTGGGAAAGACTCTGGGACAGTAAACCAGAGAGCCAGTGGAAACACCCATCAGTAGATGACACTGTCCAGACCCATCATTTCCAAGTGTTAAAGAACTCCTTTAGCCTACAATTTTCTTCCGAGGTGAGGGCCACACTGAAATGGCTCCAAAAGGCAACAGAGCTAGTACTTCTGTTCTGCTAGATAGTTCTGTCCTAGATGAGGACGGGTAAGCCCCAAAACAAAACAGACAAAAAAGCAAAGCAAAAAACAAATAAACAACCCAAACCAAAAACACAACAAAACCTAAATACACACAAAAAACAAAAACACAAGAGTTTGCATAATTTATGGCCCCTGTGCTAACCAGGCTGCAGTTTGCCTGAGAATAAAGCATCCAAACAGCCTCTTCCAGGGAGTGTGTGGATGAGGGCCCCTTGGGGCTCATTTTTAAGGGCTCCATGTTTTCAAGTGGGTCTGAATTTCTCTGTAAAGTTGCCTCCAGCGAGGAATGTTTTCCTTTTCCCTTCTAAACTTTTCCTTCTGCTGAAATCTTTACTGCAACATGCCTAACTTTATGGGCGACTACAATTCCTTTCACACCAAAGCCCTGAGAACAGAAGCAAATAAAATGATTCACTTCCCATCAGGGCATACTTGGTTCTGCCTTTGAACAGGATTTGACCAGCGAGTGCTGCTCCCAAGCCAATGTCATAGTCCTGTATTTTATACTGCAGCCCTTAAGCACGAACTCAAAACAAGACCAAGAAACGTCCCAACCTCCTTATCTACGCGTCTATTTTGTTAAGCTTATTATTTTGTAATAATAAGTCTTGCCAACAAAAATATGAGAATCTAATGAACTTGGCAGTGTGTGCACAGCTAATGGTCAAGATCAAATGAGGACAACACTACGGTGGCTCCTAAGAAAAGTAAACAGAGTCACCTTAAGTCCTAACCATGCCTCTTCAAGAGGATAGGAAACACTCACTCCAAGCAGATATTATACATCAGTGCTCATGGCAGTGCCAGTCACAATGACCCAAAGATGTGAACCTGGATGTCCACTGATGAGAAGATAAACAAACTGTCGCATGCGTGCGCGCGCGCACACACACACACACCCACACACACACACACACACACAGAGAGAGAGAGAGAGAGAGAGAGAGAGAGAGAGAGAGAGAGAGAGAGAGACAGACAGACAGACAGACAGGAGACAGAGAGAGAGAGAGAGACAGAGACAGAGGCAGAGGCAGAGGCAGAGATAGAAGGAGGGAGAGCTAGAAAGGAAGGGAGGGGGGAGAAGGGGGCAGGAGAATCATTCAGTCTTAACAAACATATCCCAACATAGTATAACACAGATAAACTTTGAAGGCGTTACATTAAGTGAAAGGAAAAACAGGGTTTGATCCTATTCAACCAATGAATGGAATCAGTGTGGTCAAGTTCTACAAGTACCCCCTTTCTATAGGGACAGAGACCCAGTACCCCCTTTCTATAGGGACAGAGACCCAAATTCCAGCTAGGTTTGTAAGCTGTCAGTTGGAAGCCATGTTTACCATCCTCTCTCCCTACTTGGGGTGATCTTGTGACTATGGTTGGCCAATAGGATGCCGGAGGCCATAAAGATTTCTTATTCTTTGGCAGTAGCCTTAAATGGCTAGGCATGTGTTCTCTCCCTTCCCTTCTCACATTCCCACGAGATGGGCGAGGGGCGTGTCGTTATGGTGGTAGAGAGGAAAGCCAGTGCCTGCTACAATAGTTAATCTTGTCCATTGGACAGAATTTAGAATCATCTATAAGACAAGCCTCTGAGCCAACACGTGATCACATTTCCAGGAAGGTTTAACGAAGTGAGCAAAGCTCCTCTGAATGTGGGGGGCACTGTCGGAAGGGTACGGAGCTAGAGGAAAAGAAAAGGAGAAGGTATGCATATGAATTTGATTCCCGGCTCTGGACATCATGTGACCGGTTACCTCATGTTCCTGCCTCTGAGGCTTCCCTGCCAGGATGGACTGTACCCTCAAACCAGGAGCCTGATTTTGTTAGATATTTTATTACAGCGAGAGAATTTACATTGGGTGGTGAGTAAATAATACCCAAGGAAGCTGAGTCCAAGACAGAGCAATCATCAAGAGAGCCAAGGACACCTGACAGTATTGTGCAGGAGGGGGAAAAAATCCATCTTGTGTAATTTATTATTTTTGGTTTTGGTTCCCGGGACATAACACACATTCAAAGCCAAAACGACAGAACAAATTGGATCTGTAGGAGAAAGGCTACCGAAAGTGCAAGGTCCGTAAGCAGAAAGGGCCCAAAGAACACGCAGCCTTTGTTTTGCTCCAGAAATAAATTGCATGGGGCCCTTGAACCTAGCAAACTGCTGATCCTTGAAATGCCAATGTCTGGAGCCTTCTTTGTAAGTTACCCAAAGCTGAATGATGTTCAGCTTTGATGGGGCTGCGCGCTTTCCTTTCATCACACAGAGGGTTGAGTTCTCTTGGCACCTAGGCACCCTTTCCGTACTTTTCCACATAAGTGGGGCATTTCCACAGAGATCTCAGCACAAGAACGTGCAAACACAATTTGCTCATTCAAGCCGCTGCCCACGTGTTGGTCACTTGGGAATGAGGAAGTCTAACGGTGTCACTTACACTGAAAAGAGGACAGCTCAGAGACCTTTTGTAGGTTAGGTCGTGATGACATGCCATGCCTTAGGTCACACTAGCTTACAGCTCTGCAGGAAAACAAAAGACATCTGATGTTAAGTTCACCCCAAAGCAGGATTTCTCCTTTCAAATTACACACGGGAGCAGACACTTATTTAATTCAAAGTCTGAACTTTCTAACCAATAACTTCGTATCAGAGTCAAAAATTGAAGAGTAGGGGCTGGAGAGATGGCTCAGAAGTTAAGAGTTAAGCAGTCCTCTGGCTGCTTTTCCAGAGGACCTGGGCTCAGTTTCTAGAACCCACATGGCTTTGCTCACAAAGGCCTATAAACTCCAATTCCAGGGAATCTGACACCCTCTTCTGGTCTCCTCAGGCACTGGATGCACGCGGTACACAGACACACATTCAGGCACTCATAGACATAAAAAAATAAAATCTCAATTTCTTTTCAAAAATCGAAGAGCATTTCAAAACTCAAAGTGTTCAATTTGACTTAACTAACACTTAATTGAGATCTTACCATACGGCAAGCTATGGATTTTTCCATGGATTATTTAAATCCTACAACCCTTCCTTACAGTTGCGAAAACAGGCCTGTAGCATCTATCACTAGCTGAGTTGGGATGAGGATGAAAGCTTCTGGAGACCAGAGGCTGCCCCTGCCATGAGCTAGTAGCACAGGCGACAAAGAGATGAATACGATTGGGAATTGGTCCTCGGTGACAATCACTGTGTGTTGCTAGGGATGGCAGCAGACAGAAACACAAGCATCATGGAAGTCAGAACTCAGGAAGGGCACGCACTCCCTTTCAGGAGCCAGAGAAGCACAGGTATGTTGTCACTGGGGCCATTTCGGAGTGGCATGCCAGGATCCATGGCAGAGGCCTCCTTAGAGGGGTTATACATGGCAATCAGGGTAACACATGAACCATCAACCTCACTACGAGTTTGCCTGAACTCAGTAGTTTCTCAGCTGGGAGTCTAAGATTCTTCCAGGCAATGGTTTCCTCTACTCAGCTATTAACTAAGACAGCCTCAGCTTATATTCCAAACCTGAATTTATTTAATATGGAGGTCATGAGAGCCATGGTTCATGACTTGAGTTTACATAAAATGACCACAGATGGAACTGTTAAAAAGGCAACTGAAACTCAGTGGTGGTGCACGCCTTTAATCCCAGCATTTGGGAGGCAGAGGCAGCAGGAACTCTGTGAGTTCCAGGACAGCCAACGCTACACAGAGAAATCCTATCTCTAAAAACAACAATAAAAAAACCCCAAAACAAACCAAAAGGGGCAACTGTAGTATTTCATTCTAGAAGTTTGGGGGGGGAAGGGAAGTATTTTTTAGTGAGGACTGAAAACTGAAGATGGGCTTTAAAAATGTTTTATAGGCACATAAAACTTCATAATATGCTAGAAGTAGAGAAGAAGGAAGTCAAAGAAACCAGGCCTGTTGGTACACACCTGTACTTGCAGCCACTTGGGAAGCTAACAAAAGAGCATTAACATTTTAAGGCCAACCTGGGAAACTTAGCAAAACTGTCTCAAAATACACAAAGGACTTGGGTCATATGTAGCTCACTGGTAGAGAGAGCCCTTGCCCAACATTCAGGAGACGGTGGATTTATCCTCCAGTGCAACAAGATAAAAAAACAGAGCAGTCCTGTCTAGAGATTTAAGTTAACATTGCCGAGCAGGGCAGGAGACTGCAGTTAGTCAATATGAGTTAAACTGAGGGATAACTAAAGATTTTTCAGAGCACAGATTTGGGGTAAGAGGGCATTCACACCTATGAACTTTTGCTAAGTCTCAAGTTCTGGGCAGTTCAAGGAGGCAGGCATGGAGGTGTGCTAAGATGATGTTTATAAAGGCAGGGGAAGTTGAGCTCGTGGACTTGGGGGCATATCATCCTGGAGATACTGGGTATGGTAAGGGAACCAGAGAGAAAGACAGAAGAGCTAGTCAGAAATGACACCAAGGAAGTGACCCTCTGGTTGTATGAGCTTGTGCAAATCACTTTCCTACTTTGGGTACCTGTTACCAGCATGTGAGAAAAAAAAAAAAAAGACTGTGGATATGGATGATTGTGAAGGTCTCCCAAGCTATAAATGGTTCTGGCTCCAAGTCATTATTTCTTATAAAACTTAATGGTTATTTTTCCATTATTGAGGTTTGGTTTTTTGAGAAAAAGAAATACAGGTTAAAACCAAGGATATTTGCAGGCTGGTTATCGGGAGAGGCAACCCTCACAAAGGATGCTTTTAGGCAGTTAGTCTCTGATCATTGCAGATATTAGTGTGAGCCAGCAGATGGGACTTGAGTCTGTTTTTCAAACACATGGGGATATAGGAAGAGCCTCTGTGTGTCTTTAGATGAGGCCTGTGCCATCGGCTCTCTATGACACTCTTTTTGCGGCAGTGCTGGCCTCCTTGCAAATGCAGCAACTCTTAAGTGACAATGATCTCATGACAAAGCTACTCAGGGGTCCCCTAGGCAGCATCATACAGTGGTTAATACACAGCTGGCTTCAGCAAGGACTTCCAAGGCTCAGGAACACACGTTGAATCATGTCTATTCATTATGGGTGGTGTTTTCATTTTCATACATGTATATAATATATGTTGAGTATGTTTTCCCCATATCCCCCCATCTTCCCACTTTCATTTGTTCCCCAAGTTTGTTTGCACTTTCACGTCATATATGCATACATGATTTTATGTCTCCAAAAAAAAATCTAGGGATCAAAGAAAAATCATGTGTCTTTCAACACTGGCTTAATTTGCTTGCCATAATTATCTCTAGTTGCATTCATTTTCCTGAAAATGATACAATTGCATTTTTTTGTGTGTGTCTCGGAAACTTCCATTGTGTATGTGAACATTTACATGCATGCTTTATCCGTCAAGGCTGGTTTCATAACTGAGGGTTATACCACTTAGCTATTGGGAATGATGCTGCAGCAAACACCAATGAGCAACCAGCTCTCTGATATGCTGACCTGGAGGACCTTTGGGAAAATACCCAGGAGTGCTGTGGCTGGATCAGAAGGTTGCTCTACCTTGTTGATCTGCGGCCCCGGGTCTTAGAAGTTCTGGCTGAAGCCAGCAGTATATTGACCACTGTATTGGATTAGTGGAGAAACGTTGGTACTGATTTCTGTATTAGCTGGACTAGTTTACATTTCCACCATCACTGTATAAACGTAGAGTACCTTTCCACTTCTAAAAGAATCTGGGTTCCATGAAAGTTGGTGCATAATTTATTGAGAAGGGAGGGGACAGCCCTTGTCTTTTCTGAGTCAGTTTTGGAGGTAGGTAGCTGTGATAATTACATATATATTTATTTGAGAAATGACTCCACCAGATTGGCCCGTAGGCAAGCCAGGGTGGCATTACCTTGATTAACGTTTGATGTGGGAGTGTCCAGCCCACTGTGGGTGGTGCTACCCCTATGCTGGTGGTCTTAAGTTATATAAGAAAGCTGAGTAAGTCATGATTAATAAGCCTCTACACAGTGTTCCTCCAGGGACTCTGTTTGAGTTCCTGCCTCCAGGTTTCTTCCTTTGACTTCCTTCAGGGATGGACTGTATTTGGAACATGCAAGACAAATAAACCCTCCTCTGCCTTTGTAGCTTTTGGTCGTGGTGTTTAATCACAGACATGGAAAGCTAACCAGGACAGTAGGTTTCTGGTGAGCGCTTTACCTACCCACTTTTCTTGCCTCCATGAACCCTAAGAGGGCAGAGACTGAATCCCAACTGTGCCAAGCACTCATGCCCCTGTCTGAATGGTCCCGGATGGATGCTCCCAACTGTGCCAAGCACTCATGCCCCTGTCTGAATGGTCCCGATGGATGCTCCCAACTGTGCCAAGCACTCATGCCCCTGTCTGAATGGTCCCGGATGGATGCTCCCAACTGTGCCAAGCACTAGTCCCAGTGTCTGAACGGTCACAGATGCTCTGTCTGTTCTCACCGAGTTAAAGTTGGCTGGAATTCTTTCTTTTGGAAACAACCTTAGGTACTATTTATAAAAAGAGACTTTATGTCTTTCTCTCCTTTTCCTCTCCTCCCCCTACCCCTCATTTTATCTCTCCTGGTCTCCTGTGGGCTCTCACTTTTCCTTCCTTCTTCCTTTTTCTGTGTTACAGAGAATAAAAGGAATTAAGGACTGGCAGAAGTAAAGGACTGACTCAAAATTGCCTGGCACATAGTATAACCTCAGTAATGCTTCTTGTAGGAAATACTGACAAATGGATAGCTTCTATCATCTTCTGCCCCATGGGGATAAGAACATTCCACTTTATCTGGGGTGAATACCATCCACGCTGCTGTTTTTGATGAAGAATTGGAGCTGACATAGGGCAGGCAAGCCGTCCAATGTTACTTACAGTGATGCAGCTGGACCCAGAATTTAGGGCTCTTTGGCAATGAGGCTACTTTATCTAGGCTACAAAGCCACCCCAGGACATTTATTCTGTACTTCTGTTCACAATAATATCTATTCTTAGGAGTCCTGACTGAATCAAGCCCATTAACAAGTAAAATTGGAGGTGTTGTGTGACATCATGGCTATAGGTAATTTTTAAGACTGGCTTGGCCAGGAGTCAGCTATGGATTAAGGAGAGGCTCATAGGGCCCTACCAGTTACTGTTGAACAGTGGGTACAACTAACTAACAGCAGCTAACAGATCCTAAGAGACAGAAAGGCATAGTAGCCTGTTGGGTACCAACCAATGATTCTACCAGTCTTTATTGGATAACATGAAACTCACAGCCAAAGAGACAGTCAAGGTTAAACTCAGTGGGCCAGAAAACAAAGAGTCCTGAGTACTGAGAGAGACTTAAAGGGAAGAAGTGGGGCTGGCACAGGTGGCAGGAAGATAAGAGAGGGTATGAGTGGGGGTGACCAAAATATATTATATACATGTATGAAGTTATCAAAGAATAAAATTTATTAATAAGAAAACTAAAGTGGACAATTCCTGAGGTCTCCAAATGCATGCATATACACATGCACCTGTATGTGCACATGTGCATACATGTAAACACACACAACCACACACACACACACAGGGGTGACTGGGGAGAAGATCAGGCCACCAACAGATACCTCAGAGATATACAGAAAGATCCTATACCATGGACAACATCATAAATATTTATCAAAAATAAACCTTAAAGATCAGAAAATACTCAAGATGCCGAAACGCACCCGATCCGACAGTTCTCAAAGGAGAGAGCCGGCTGACTCCTTTGCTACACGTACAGCACTGCCTGGGAGAGGCAGTTCTAGAAGTAGAGCTGAGCTCAGGCAGTGGAAAAGGGGTCCCAAGTGGGCAGAAGGAGCCAACGTCCCAAGAGAAGGGGTGAGGAAGAGAAGAACCTGGTATAGATGAGAGAGATTAGAGCAGCCTTGCTGAAGAATGCCTCCCTCCTGGCAGCTCTCCTGGCATCCTGACCAAACTCCCTTCATTCCCGTCATTCAGCTCCATCCCCGTTACTTGCCACCAAGATTTTGCTCTTTTCCAGCTAGCCTAGTAACATACAGAAGACCCTATTTGGAGAAGTAACTGTAAAAGGTCTTTTGACTTGGGGATTCAGTCCAGGTTAGGCTTCAGTGAGTTATGTTTTATCTAAGCTATTTTTTTTAATCATGGACAGAAGTCACTCGGAAAGTTCAGACAGAAGCCTCCCTAAGCATACAGAAGCTTCAGTTCTACTAAGAACTGTTGGGTGTTCAGGTGTTTTATAGCATTAGTGAATTATTTACTCGTGGCCTTGAGAAAGCCTTGGAGTCCATAATCAAAACAAGATCCCATCTGTACCAAGCAAAGCCAAGCAAGGAGAAGAGTCAGAGAACGTGCTTCGGAAACATGAGCTTGCTTTAGGTAATGTGGAAGTTCTTTTGTTTCTAATGCAGAACTTCCATGCATGTTCACTGGCAATGCCTTATTATTCTGTCTTCTACTTGGCTTCCCCTGTGGCTGTCTCCAGCCAAAGAAATACTCCTATGGGCTCCATGGGAAAAGGACCACTATCACTAGTAAACAGCGTGTTTGCTTAACAGAGTTGGCCAGTTTTGTATTATTGGCCATCTTGCTTCCCCCAGATATCTGAAATGGTTTTCCATCTGGTCTTCTGGGGGTATCCTACGGCCAAGTGACCCCTAACCTTGGCGAGAGCAATGTTGCTTTCCCAACCTAAGTATGGCATTTAAGACAAAGAGCAAATGGTGCCATATGATTCATGATTCAAAGACACGTGTAGCCTTGGAAACTGACCATGATGGGCTCAGTGTTTACTCTTGAATTCCAAACAGTGCCAGCAAGCCCACTGATAGACATGCCCATCATTAAATGCTAAGAAACAACCAAGAGAGCGTCGATGAAGAAAAACAGACACTAGAATAACCAAAACTTCATATTATCAGTTAATAGGATAGTTTCAACTAAGGGGCATAACTTATGCTCTGGGCACTATAATAAGATGAAGAATTTCAAATACTGAGGTTTTTCAGCACAGTAGGTATTGCCGCCATCCCGTCTCAAATATTGTGGTGGCAGTGATGTTTGTGGGGAGGTCAGGAGGGGTACATTCTGCTGTGTGATTAAGGGCACTAGGTAAACACTGTCTTCTGTCAGGAGAACAGTGGGCCGCTGTGCCTGAGGTGCCACTTCAACACTGGGAAGATCCTGAGATCCCTTGGGGGCTAGAAGTATGCTGGGCAGATGGGTCCAGGTACACACAACAAAAGCCTTTTAAAGGAGCCATTGTTGTCAAGATTTCCCTTTTGGACCGACCTTCAGACAAGCATGGAAAAGACTCTCTCTCTCTCTCTCTCTCTCTCTCTCTCTCTCTCTCTCTCTCTCTCTGTGTGTGTGTGTGTGTGTGTGTGTGTGTGTGTGTGTGTGTGTGTGTGAGAGAGAGAGAGAGAGAGAGAGAGAGAGAGAGAGAATCCATGGACCATTTCTACATGAGTTAGTTCTACAAGGCAGGGCTTAAGCCCCACCCCCACCGGAGGCTACTGGAGTGAACAGATAAGTCACAGGAAAAGTCGTGACACTATTCTGAGGACCACCTAGACCACACACAGGCCCAAGGATGCCCTAATGAAGCTGATCAGAATCAGGTCCTGTTTTGAAGTTGCGTTGACGGGTCACATACTAAGCATCTGGACTCAGCAGAATGTCACCCTGCAGAGCCTCACAGACCTGTGAAATGACCATTTTCCTCTTTATGACATAGCTCTGAGAGGTCACTGTGAGCAAACTCCACAACACTTTCCTGTGTTTCTCCTGTCACAGGGAAGGTGGCCCCACAATGGTGGAGACCGTCTTCAATCAAACACCAGGCTGGAACCGGGCATTTCACTTCAGCTTGGCACCACTAGGATGGCTTTCAAATAGGAAAACTAACTTCTGCTTGGGACTCTAGGTACTATAGACGCTCACAGGCACAGTGACTCTGGTCAGTCACTGTCTCTCAGGTGTCAAGAAGCCTTCAACAGGTGTCGGCCCAGAGATGGCAGCCTTTCTCATTTACCAAATATTCAGTGATGTTCTTAAGTATCCCTCCAGCCTTCCTAATGAAGCAGCTTTGCCAAGGCCCACTGAAGCCTCCACTGTGGGGTGGGAAAGCCTCACTCTAGAGGGCAGGTGACAAAGGACACCACAAGGGGCTCCACTTGCTTTCCTTCCCGTGCTCCCTTTCGGGCCCTTCTTGATAGAAGGTAACCAAGAAGCAGAAAGGAAATCCAGTCTTTGGGTCTGCATTTCCTTCTGGCAAAGGCATTGACCCTCCTATGGTCAGATCCCCCAGCCTCGCCTCCGTGGACATCCATAAAGGATGGGGAAGAGTCCCCTTGCCAGTAGCACACGGGGCTGAGTCACAGAGCAGGAATCTGTCATCTCAGGGTCCTTGGGACCACAGGCAAGGTAAGGTGTGCAGTGACCTCTACTGCACGGGCTAAGAAACTTAGCAGATGGCTTCTGAATCTTGCCTTAGACTATGTAATGAAAAGGGTTAAACCGGCGTCTTGGTAACCCAGGTGTGAAGCAGTGTCTGGTTCCACGTGATAAGAGACACAAAAGTGGAAGCCGCCATGCCTTCATTGACAAGGCTACTTGGCGGGGAAGTGCAAGGGTACTTGACTGGAACATCTGGTTGGTGGGAGTTTGGGGAACTTTGTGCTAGCTGGGGCTGTTCCCTTCCCCCCTTTCTAAGACGGTTTCTTTCCTTCCACACCTGTAGCTTTAAAGGCGGAGCATGGAACAACCCACGGGTACTACACTGACACAAGTAAGTTAAAAAGTCCAGTTTGTACTTCCTTAAATATATTTCAGGACTGTGGGGCAGTTAACAGAGAGTGTGTTTGCAGCAAGAGACTGGGCCTGCTTTTTGGATGAGATGAGCAGGCCAGGAAGGGACCCTCTCAGACCTTTCCCTGCTCAGGTGAGGGGTGCACAGTTTCCCCCTACTATTTGAGTCTCAGTTCTGCTGCCCTCGTTCTCGCTCCTCAGAACCCTTCATTCCATCTGGGCCAGTCTTGGGATATTTGAGTGGAGGCAGAGACAGCTCAGTGGTTAGGAGCACTGCCTGTTCTTCCAAAGGTCCTGAATTTAATGCCCAGCAACCACGTGGTGGCTCAAAATCATCGATGAGATCTGCCCTCTTGAGGAAGAGACCTGGTCAGTTGTCCTCATCCACTTAGACCATGAAACCCAATATGGATAAGTTCAATAGCGTTGCCACATATGGGCTGCCCATGCATGCTTCAGCATTGCTAGGGCATAAATTTCATTTCATTCAGGGGAAGATCAGCATTTTCAGTTTTGACTGCCTGTTCCAACCCACTAGAGGAAAGCTGAGAAACAAACGGTTTCTTTCTTTCTTTCTTTCTTTCTTTCTTTCTTTCTTTCTTTCTTTCTTTCTTTCTTTCTTTCCTTCTTTCTCTTTCTTTGTGTTTCTGTCTTTAAAGTTTCAATGAAGACAGAACTCTACCCAGGCTCAGCCATGGAATAATTAAGTCAGACTCTCTGGGCTGGAATAAGCATTTCTTAAACTACTCAACACTGAGAGCTGGGCTCTGATGCTTTAGACTCTAGGCCTTGTGTAATGCTTTCTTCAGCCCCAGCCTGACCCCCAGCCGTACTCTACATCAGTATCTTACACTCTCGGCAACTCCCTGTGGGATCTGGGAAGGTGGTTTGCCTTTATAGCAGGTGAGAGTCCGTCCAGGGTTAGCCTGTGATTCAGGCAACCGACAGCTCCAAGCAAGCCATCTCCCTATCTGCAGTTAACATGGCAAGAGAGCAACATGCTGTGTCTCTGGTTATCTCCTGCTTCCAATTAAGAAAGCTTCAGCCAGATTCCTTTGTGTGACTCTCGGGCTCCAGCCTTGTAAATGGCACACTTTCAATTATTTATCTAAACAAAGGTGAGCCAGAGGGCAGCTGGCAGCGGCAAACACATGCCCAGTGCAC